>APFE031097520.1:578747-626059 GCA_000404065.3 Pinus taeda
ATTCGCAATTTTATCAATTTTATTTTAGTATTATAATTTTCCAAAGAACTCTGGGCTTCTAGCTTTTAATCTCACTTCTGAAAAAATTGCATGTGGATTCAATGTTTTTATCCTGGAAAATAGCAGGGAACACCGGATATTTTAAAACAAATATTTCTGTGGCCCAATTCAAAACGCATTCACCTAGTGTTTTTTAATATTCCAGGAAGCAAATGTAGGAGAGATATGAAAAAAATGGTTAATGGTTTCTACAGGGCATCGAATTGACCTATCCATTCCCTATCCATCCTCTGTTTATCCCAGTATCCATTCTCTCTTTATTCCATTATCCCAAGTAAGCAATTTGTTATGTAGAGCTAGCCATAAGTTAACTTGCATTCCATTATTCCAAGTAAGCAATTTGTTATATAGAGCTAGCCATAAGTTAACTTGCATTCCATTATCCCAAGTAAGCAATTTGTTATGTATCCTCTCTTTATTCCATTATCTCAAGTGAGCAATTTGTTATTTAGAGCTAGCCATAAGTTAACTTGCATTTCCAAAGGAACTACCACCACCATCCACCACTGTGTAATCTCTCCATTTGTTCTTGGTATCCTAATTTTGATGAGAAAATGCCAGAAGTAGATTTTTTGGACCAAATGAAGTGATCCTCGTTTTCATTGGAGAGTCTAATCATGGCCGAAACTAATAATCCCACGTAAGAGTTCCATTTTTTTGCATCAGATCCGAATTCATGAGTAGATTTCCATTCCCCGAGTCCCCATTCCTGGGCATTCTGTGCATCAGCTTTTAGGTATACGAGTTTGACGATCCCTTTCGGTTATTTGTTGCATGTACTTTAATTTGCAGGTCTTTTTTGTCTAGTCTCAAAATTTTCTGTAACTTCAACTTGTTTCCCATTATTTTCTTTAAAGTTATTGTTATTTTCAGCAACTCTCAGATTTATAACTAGTATGTTTGAAATCAATTTGATTAAATGAACAGTACTTCACGGATTTTATTTGTTAACTGGTATGTTTGAAATCAAATTGATTAAATGGACATTGCTTCGGATTTTATTTATTAACTAGTATGTTTGAGATCAAATTGATTAAATGGACAGTACTTCACGGGTTTTATTTATAGTTTCTTATTAGTGAAAAGATTTAAGCAGCTTGTGAAAATTGTGTTGCAATTTTTTTTAATAAGCGTGTGAATATGAGAATTGTGTACATTATATAGCTAGCTTCTGAAGTTCAGATATTTAATTTTCCATATGCTATTGTAAAATTTAGTATGTTTGATATCAAATTGATTAAATGTACAGTACTTAACGGATTTTATATATTGTTTCTTATAAGTGAAAAGATTTAAGCAGCTTTTGAAAATTGTGTTGCAATTTCTTTTATAAGCGTGTGAATATGAGACTTGTGTACATTATATAGCTAGCTTCTGAAGTTCAGATATTTAATTTTCCACATGCTATTGTAAAATTTAGTATTGACTTCTTATGCAAAGAATAATTACCATCTTAGTACAAAGCGGGTCCTCTACTACAAAGGCCCTTGTGATCTTTCAACACTAAGGTTTCTGTGTCCTAATATTTTTATTGCAATATATATTTTCCCAGAATTAGGTTACAAATGGCAATAATGGCAATATTCGAGTAAACAAAAGAATATATTAGGAAATGGGCCATCATGGATTTTCCGATAAAATTGCCCAGGATTTTCTCTAGAATCTGAAAACATTCAAAGTTTTTTTTTGTATTATCCCATTTCCAATTTTATCAATTTTATTTTAGTTTTAATAATTTTCCAAAGAACTCTGGGCTTCTAGCTTTTAATCTCACTTCTGGAAAATTGCATGTGGATTCAATGTGTGGTCCAATTCAAAACCCATTCACCTAGTGATTTTTATTATTCCAGGAAGCAAATGTAGGAGAGAGTGTAGAGTTAGCCAAGCACCGCAACTGCCAAAAGAAGGGGCATGATATGAAAAAAATGGTGAATGGTTTCTACAGGGCATCGAATTGCCCTATCCATCCTCTTATCCCAGTATCCATCCTCTGTTTATCCCAAGTAAGCAATTTGTTATGTAGAGCTAGCCATAAGTTAACTTGCATTCCATTATCCCAAGTAAGCAATTTGTTATGTATCCTCTCTTTATTCCGTTATCCCAAGTAAGCAATTTGTTATGTAGAGCTAGCCATAAGTTAACTTGCATTTCCAAAGGAACTTCCACCACCATTCATCACTGTGTAATCTCTCCATTTGTTCTTGGTATCCTAATTTTGATGAGAAAATACCAGAAGTAGATTTTTTGGACCAAATGAAGTGATCCTCGTTTTCATTGGATAGTCTAATCATGGCTGAAACTAATAATCCCACATAAGAGTTCCTTTTTTTTTGCATCAGATCCTAATTCGTGAGTAGATTTCCATGCCCCGAATCCCTATTCCTGGGCATTCTGTGCACGAGCATCAGCAAGAATAAAAACGCTTGCTGAATTCAAAGATATAGTACTCTTTGATAATCTGAAAATTTGCCCTGTGCTAGCACTAGGATCAAAACCAAGTTTGATGTTGTTGCCATTACTGACTCTATTTCGTTTTTTCCTGCGAAATGTTTATCCTCCATGGCTTTTCACCATAGAGATCTTTTTGTCTAAAAGCCTCCAAAAGCTTTTTGGAGCAAGAGCTTGACTAAAAAGGTTTAAATTATTCAAACCCAAACCACCAAGGAGTTTTGGCTTTGCAAAGGAAATGCCCGTCGAGGCCCCAACGCATAAGAATCTGAAACTTAATCTCCTGATTTGTTTTGTTTATTATCCCTTTTTGGGATGGCTGCTATCGAAGTCCAGTAGATAGGCATGCCCTCCCCAATTTATTTCGCTAATACAAGGCACCCACCATTCGAAGGAAGTCGATTGGTCCAAATAAGAATTCTGGTTTTCATGTTTTTATGAATCAAAACAAGTTGTTTTCTTATAAGCATTAGGTTTAATGAAAAAACCCAGATATTTAAGACCTTCCTGTACATCTTTTATCTGAAAAGGGGACAGCGTCAATACGATAATCCTTAGATAGTGTGAGATGTCAAAGAAGGATAAAGTGGATTTTTTAATGTTTGTTTTCATACCCATGACCAATTCAAAAGGGGGAGGATTCTTTTTGAAGCTGTAATGTATGCAAATGACTTTTCTCTGAAAATGAAAATGTCGTCCACAAACAGGAGGAGGTGAGAAATGTAGACATGGTGTGAAAATTTTACTAGCTTCAACTCACCAGAGCTAATGGCATTTTGAATAAGCTTGCTTAAGACTTTGGTCACCAAAAGATATAATAGGTGAGATAGGGGACAGCCTTGTCTAAGTCCCTTGGAAGCCTTAACGAAAAAGGAAGGTCACTTGTTGATCAACGCAACAAAAATGTTAGTGGAGATACATGCTATAATCTAAAAAATCGTTGTTGACCAAACACTGAAAGTGCAACCTGAAGTGCTCTTCATGTTTGTGGAACCCCCTACCCAATCTACATCTGTGAAGCCTTTAAGCCTCACTCCATCAACTTGCATGTACAACAACCCATAATCTGTAGAGGCCATGAGATACCTCAACACGTGCTTGATAGTAACCCAATGCACTCTGGTCGACTCAACCATGAATTGGCTCAATTGGTTAACTTTGATGCAAATGTTAGGCAATGTGTTCTCTAGATACATCAACGACCTTATAAGCTGCCTGTAAAGAGTGGCATCAACTTGCTTTATTTTGGTAGTGTCCACCTACCTCCTGTTTGTGGCCAAAGGCATGGTCATGGGCTTGCAATCTTGCATGTGGAACCTCTAGAGAATCCCTTGTGTGTACTTTCTCTATCCCAAGAAAATCTCCTCATCACCCTGGCATACCTCCAGTCCAAGGAAAAAACGCATCAACCCTACATCCTTCATCTCAAAATCCTCCACAAAATCTTTTTTGCAGTCTCGGATCAGGCTGCATGAGCCTGTCAATATCAAGTCATCCACATAAAACACTAGAATGAGCGGAAGACCTCCAACTATAATGTAGTACAGGTGGGGTTTGCTTCACTCTTAGTGAATCCCAGTCCCAGAGGGTAGTTTATCTGGGCATACCAAGCCCTCGGTGTCTACTTGAGCTCATAAATAATCCTCTTCATCTTACTAACATGCATGTCTTTGTTGAAGGCCTCGAACCCCTTCGGTTGCTCAACATATATCTCTTCCTCAACAACTCTGTTAAGTAAGGCAGTGTTTACATCCATTTGGTGGATGTTCCACCCCATTTTTGCTACAATTGCTAATATGGTCCTAATGGATGAATATCGGGCCATAGGTGCAAATGTCTCATTATAGGATATCCCCTCAACCTGAGAGAACCTTTTGACCATGAATCTAGCCTTGTACTTCTCCACACTCTCATTGCCTCGTGCATGATCTTATAGACCCAGCGTGATCCAACCACTGATTTGCCAATTGGTCTTGACTCTACTTCTTTGTTGTCATTCTTCATGATGGAGGAATACTCCTCCACGATGGCATCATCTTATAGACCCAGCGTGATCCAACCACTGATTTGCCAATTGGTCTTGGCACTACTTCTTTGTTGTCATTCTTCATGATGGAGGAATACCCCTCCACGATGGCATCTAGACATACCTGTTGAGAGGTTTCCTTAGTGTAATAGAAAGGCTCAGAGTCTAGCAACTCAGTGATCAGTGTTGTGTACCTCGTATATCTTTGTGGCTATTTACTTTGTCTGAATGTGGAGTTGGGGGCTACAAATCTCTCCCGAGCCTCCCTGATCAACTGATCTCCCCACTTGGTTCGTCCTCTCCTTGTGTCGAGAGTCACTGGCAAAGTGGGGACCACTCACTTTGTTCTCTTCTCTTGTTCATGCGTTGTCTCCTCATTTGCATGTCGCTTGATCTACTCAACAACCGGTTGTGACTGAATTTGTGGAGTTGGTTGAGCCTCCTGCTTGGAAGCTTGTTGCTCCTCACCTTATGTTGTTGCCTTCTCACACTCCAAGGGTTTTGTGAAAACCCTTTCCTCAAATCTAATGTCATACCTGATTGTAGTCTTCCCGAGTGTTGGGACATACACCTTGTAAGCCTTAGACATATCGTTGTAACCTACAAAAATGCTCTTCTCTGTTGTGGGCTGCAACGTCTTCAAGTTATTAGAAGGCACATGGAGATAAACAAGGCTACCAAAAATTTGGAAGTGAGATACGTCAGAGTTATTGCTTGTGAAAGCATCCTCTAGTGTAACTCTCAGTAGCACCCTACAATGGGCTCATGTTCTATAGAAAAATTGCATTGTTACATGCTATTGGCAGCGCTTGGTCATGCAACATGGCACTAGCTACTCTAACTATGCTTTGGTTCTTATATTCGACCACCCCATTTTGCTCAGGGTTATATGGTGTGGTGAGTTGTCTCCTAATACCCTCCTTGGCACACAAATCCCAAAAGTCGTTGGAGATGTACTCCCCACCATTGTTTGACCTTAGTTCCTCGATCCTTTTACAGGTCTGGTTCTCCATTAAGGCTTTGAACTCCACAAAGTTCAAGAAGACTTCATCTTTTTTCTTTTTGAAGAAGATCCAAGTCTTTCTTGAGTGGTCATCAATGAAGGTGACATAGTATATGTCTCCCATAAAGCATGGAGAGGAAAATGGACCATAAACATTTGATTGAACTAGTTCCAAGATGCTCTTGAACCTATTGGCTTTGCTAGGGAAGGATGTCTTGGCATACTTGGCAAGTATGCAACCCTTGCACATGTCATGCTGGTCTACACTGCACTGTGGTAGCCTTATGACAATCTCTTTGAGAATCTTCAACACTCCATGGTGTAAGTCACCCATATGCCTATGCCAAAGCTCCTTAAAGTCACGACTCTGCTCATTGACTCTTCTGTTGCTCAAGGCTATGGTTGTCTCAAATTAAAGCATGTAGAGGTTCTTCACCCTAACCTCAATCTTCTTCTGCTCTGGAGTTGGAAGGCTTGATAAAGGTCTTTCCTCCACTGAAGATAACGTCATAACGCTTGTTTTCTAGGGTTGAGACTTAAACAAGATTTTTATTCAAAATTGAGATGCAAACGACATTTACCCAGACTACCTCTCAAAATTGACAATACCCACACCCATGGCTAGGTACTTGCCATGATCTCCCAACTCTATGTGGAACTACATGTCCTTTTCAATCCACTTGTTGAAATATTTGTTCTTGGTCATACGATAGGGTGCTTCATTGTCAATATACCACATGTTGCTATCCAATGAGCTTTCCATGCAAGCTATGTGAGAAAACTCCCTCTCAAAAGTGAGAAGAGAACTCCTCCACCTCTGTTAATGTTGCCACTTAGTCCTTCCTAGCCCTGTTTTTCTTGTTTGAGCATGTGGTGGAGTAGTGCCCACACTGATGGCACAAGAAGCACTTTATCTTGCTGAGATGTGTTCACGTAGCATAACTTACTCTAAAATGTGTAATTTAATATATATATATATATAAACAAATTGAAAACCAAAAGTATCGTTTTGAAGAGGACTTGTAAACAAAGATAGTGATATTTTTTGAATTTTTCTCGTTGTGTATATTTTGTTGTATTGGTTTTTTATTCAACCTCTTTAAAACAGTTCAAAAAAATGTCAAGCAATATGTTTAAAAGAAATTAGATGAAAAATATCATATGAATTCAAAAATGTCACATTCATATACTATTGAATAGAAGATTCCATCATGAATCAAACATGATCAACTCTGCCACCTAAGGACAAATTTAGCCCTAAGTCCGCTAGGGTACAAAATGGAGTTGTAGGGAATTTTGTAGAAGGGGTGTTGAAATTGCGGATTTTAAGACTTGAGAGGTTAGATCGAGCATCTATAAAAAAAATGAATGATCTAAAATTAAGCTTTTATCTCATTTTAAAATTCTAACGAAAATTATAATTTTCCTTCCAGGTGAATGTACAACACATATTTGAAATTTCGCATTTTAAATAAGTATTATATAAGAAATTTAAATTGTTGTATTGTTGGAAACAGATTGTCATTGATGTCAATATGGAAATATTCAAGGAAAGAGACAGACCCAAAGAAGAGGAGCACACAGAGCCATCGGAGCCAAGAGGAGCAAAGGTGGTTAAGCGTTGTATGAAGTTACTGGTGAACGCTAGTGAAGGTTGCTGCAGTTGTTGAACACTGTTGAAAAAGTTGGAGAAAAGTTGTTGAAACACCAATTTCTCCATCGCTGAAACACCAATTCTTGGAGAAAAGTTGCTAAAACACCAATTTCTCCATCGCTGAAACACCGATACTTGTAAAAAAGTTGTTGAAACACCAATTTCTTTGCGACGACATTATATTTTCAACATATCAATCGAAGGTAAACATGAGGAAGCTAAAGCGAATGGAGGAGGGAAGCCTGAAGGTCGAGCGAGTGTTGAGGACGCCAAAGCTCAAGCGAGCGAGGAGGAAGCCAAAGAGCCATTGAGTAAGCGGGAAGCGAATGGACAAAGGCACGAGAATGTATAAAACAGTAAAAACAGAGAACTGTTGTCGCTGTTGGTGTGGTGAAGAACCAGAGTGTGAGGTAGTAGAAGCAGCAGAGGTTGTAGAGGCAGTAGGAGCAACAGAGGCAGGAGAGCAGGAGTGAGACAATCTCAGCTAAATAGTGTGCAGCAGCATACCTGTTTATACCAAGGTTGGGTTGGAGCCTCAGAACTGAACTGGACTGAAGTCATTGGGGGTAGGTGCTCCTAAGTGCAGAACCACTGCAAAACAGAGTTGGTGCTCTGGAGGTGGGAAGCCTCACTGAAGTCCAAGTTGGAGCTTGGCAACTATTCACAATCAGATTTATACTTATATTGTATTTATTTCATTGCACTGTTTTGAGTTTTAATAAAAGCATTAATTTCAGTTGTTGATTTCTGTGTTCTGTGTATGCATACACATATCTATATATGTTGTTGGCAATCACTAAAACAATAAATAAATAAATAAATAAATCATAAGAAACACTGATTCACCCCCTTCTCAGTATTTCCAACATGTATGACATCAAAATAAAATAAAATAATATTTAAACATAATATTTTAACCGTTAAAGTATTTTAAATTTTTTGAAATATAGAGTGAAAGAGAGTGGGAGAGAGGGTAAGAGAGAGAAGGGGGGACACAAATGGAGAGAGGGAGAGGAGGAGAGAGTTTTTGAGAAAGAGAGGGAGCTCGAGAGAAGGAATTGGAGGAAAAGATAGGGAAGGAATAAATTCAAGACATATAGAGAGATAGGTGGAGAGAGAGAGAGAGTGACAAGGGAGAGTGTTACACAACATTTTTACTGTCCTTGTACTCCCTGTTCCATGATCTTGGAGGATCTCTACAGTGAACCTTACATGCTTCATCTTCATGAAGAAACTCCCATTGTGTCCCTCTTCATGAGCAGAGCAATTCCCTTTTGCATCATTTCCCACAAATGACCAGCGCTAATGACCATTGTTCTCTTCTTGCCGATATGCAAGGATTATAATTGTCCCTAGCGCCGACCAGAGCAACTAAGCCTTGTTTCAATTGCGCCGATCCTCTTTTGGAAAGTTTTTAAATAAGGAGCCGAAGCTTTCAGCTTTAAAAGTTTTGTAACGGAAGTCTAGTAATGGTTGGGCCGGATGAAGTCGAGGATGTCAGTATGGGCTCTTTTCACCTACTAGGATGGAACTACCTCAAGAGATAAGACTTTTTCCATTAGAAGATGAACCATTTCCCATCCTTTCATGCTATATAAACCCCCCTTTTTCCCAAGCACAAGCGAGTGTTAATGTTGGTGTGCTAGTGCTAATTAAGTTTGGAGTAATGATAAAGTTATTCATAGCTGTAGCTCTCTAGTTGTGTGTGAGGGAGAAGTGTGAATTTGGTTTAGCGTGAAGACTAAATGGAAGAGCCTTAAAATTATCATTATTGAGGTCATCATGGAATGCTAACGGAAGTGTTTGGGAACTCGGATTTGTCGGAGGAGAACAACAACGTCAAGAATGTGTCATTTCACATGTTTATGTCTTAATGCTTCTTGACTTGTTAAGTATGTTGAATTACAATTGGTCTATTATCACGGTTGTTGTTCGTTGTTGTTTACTTGTTTCTGGTGTTCGAAGAAGAAAACGAGAGAACACTGGAGCAAGCAAGCAAGGTAGGCCCTCTTAATTGGTTATAACCTAAGGAAATATTCCATAGAATGTCTTGCCACCGCTATCGCGCTGGAGGAATTGTTTGTGTCAGCACTTAGAATTTTACCTCACCACAAATTGGTGACTCCATTGGGGAGCCTATCCTTCTGTTTGTTTGCTTGGAATTTCATGGTTTTGTGTGAACTTTTCTAGTTTCGCCATTTCTCTTTAGTTCTCTCTACTTTCCTTTGCTTACTGCGCTGGATTTGAAATTCACAATAGCAAGTGTGGTCTCAACATTTGAAATTTTTTATTTTTTTCTTTGCATCCTCGCTCAGTGCGCTTATTGCACTGACAGTCGCGCCGATTAGCGTGATATACTCAGAAACAGTCGCGCCGATTAGCGTGATATGCTCAGAAACAGTCGCGCCGACCCCCTTATGGCGCTTGTTGTCAATTAGGCAGTCGCGTCGATGCATGTAAGTGAAGATTAGGGTTCACCCTAGATCTTGGCCAGTGTGTCTAGCTCTCTTGATTTCTGCCTTATAAGCGTTTTAGACCGTTTTCTCCCTCACTGGAAAACTTATTTTCATTTGGTTTATTTGCTTGTTGATTTGTCATCTTTTCGCTTGAGTTCTTGGGTCATTGGATGGTTTGTGGCCCTAGGGCGTCTAGGTTGTCATCCATTCAACTGATTATGAACTCAGTGAGTCAAGTTGTTGGTGCATTTACTCGCATTTAGTTTATGGTCCGACTATGGCTTGGATTTCCATTACACAAGTTTGAGAAGTTTTGTTTGCTTGTCTAAACGTCTCTTTCCCAACATAGATCACATTGCTTGTCTTGTTTTTTGTAAAGTCATCGCGTCGCTAGTTTGAAAGAGATTCTCTTTTAGTGTTTTTCATTTGCTTGAGAATCGATTGTCTCGAAACTTTTTCATTGAAGTGTTTTATGAGAAATTCATTTTTTCATTTCATGAAAAGTACAAAATTTTAGTTTGTTGCATCAATATGTTACGGTAGTTAGGATCAGTGAAGACTAGGATTGCATTGGTATTTGAAAAGAAAAAGAATTCTCCGTACTTTTGGAAGGACTGTTGGAATGTACTTTTTAGGAAATTAGGAGTTGGAATGAATTTTTCATTAGTTTATTTTCTTGAAAAGTGAAGTAGTGAAAAATCATTTTGCTTTCGGTTGTTTGGTTGTTTGCATTTGATTGTGTTTTCTACCCTCTAGTGTAGACAATTCATCAAATTGAAAGGACCTTGTCTCATTTAGCTGCATTTAGTGATTTTAGAGTCACATCGTTAAGACTTGAAAACCGAAACATAATTCAAGATAAACTTTAAAATGAACTCAATTAACCTAAGACGCATTTGAAACCTAACGATCACATCTAGAGGGTCTAGGCTAGAGACTTGTTCCGACGTCTTTAAACCTAGCAGTTGTCGTTAGCTTTGGCATTAGACAACGCTAGTACGGACTTGTGCTCCCCGTACCATCGAGTATATAACGGGAGACCCCTCTAGGCTACAATCCTTTATCCATAGGAAGCCGAGTCTGCCACTTTGCAAACGTGATACACTGAATACAACATTTGGGGAGATTGCCTACCTCTGCAGTTCATGATTGTCTGGTAATTCTTTTTACCTAGATCATCCGGAGTAGTCATTGGGTCTTTTTGACTCATTAAACTTAAAATATCTTTCGAGCACTTGTCCTTTTGAGCTCGTTTCCAATCGAAAGTAATAGAGTCATCTTTGCTTCTTTCTTGACTCTTAAAACATGAAGAGCATCAATTTATTTATGTGTCTTAAAAAATTGTTGCCCACGATTTTATAACACCCTGTTAGTATTTTTTAGAGCAAATCATGATTTTCCCCAAAGTAAATTTTAAAGCCTTGAAATTTATCTCTTTTCCTCTTAATTAAGACAAGGTCATCATGGCTGAACCATCTGGTTAACCTAGTTCCTCTTCGTCTCCTTTGTTTGAAAGATTGTATGAGGAGCCTTTTCCTGAATTACTAGAGTCACTCAAGGACCAAGGTGTTGAACTTGGAATCGTTCTGAGCATTCAACCTTTTTCATCTTGTCTTCTGCCTACTTCAGATACTAGGTCACCTGCTGATATTGGCCTGGAATCTCCAGACAATCCCGTCCAGACTCCTGAGAGTTCGCTGACTACTAACGGTCAGCTTGGACTGGTTATATATCCTCTGAATCTTTTGTTCGACCTTGTTGTGATATCACCGCAGCGTCTGTACAATCCGTATGATCAGCCAGGTGTTCATTTGGAATTATCCCCTTGTACATCTTTGGTCATTCGTCGTTTGTTTCCAGCTATGGAACCCGAAGGCGAAGCTCCATTTAGCTCTCCAGATAATCAGAGGTTTATACTCCACACACTGTCGAGGAGGAAGAACACCAATTTCCTCCTGAAGGCTTCCCCTTCACGAGGAGCATTCCCATATGTGTATATCGAGATTTGCCACCTAATTATGTGACTTTAGCACGGTTGGTCTTAGGTACACCTAGTGCTTCATCACTTTATCACAACCCTATCTGGCCGTCTGACGCCATGCCTACTACAGGTCCGTTCATTGCGAACCCGACCTCCCAACAGGTTGTTACCTCAGCCTCGGTGCAACCCACCGGTCCGAAACCTCTTGTCTCGTCTGTCCGAGTCACTCATCCAATTCAACGGCAGTCTCAAGGCATGTTACTCTATGTTATTCGATCCCTCCAGTGAGTGGACAAGCTGTGCCACCACCTGGGGGGCAGAATATGAGTGCTTCTACGATGTCAGGCACCACCAATGTGAGTAGTTCACAAGCTCACATGGTTGGCATGAACCAACCTTCTTTTGGTGTTATCCAAAACCCTGCTGGTCCTGCTGGATCGAGCAATGTCCAGTACCAATAGGTCCAAAATCCCGTTGGTCTGTCTCGGTCAAGCAATTTCCAGTATCAGCGGCTTTATGAGGCTCAGGTTCAGTACCAAGCTCCTTATGTTCCATATGGTTCTCAAGGAATGGTCAATACGCCTTACATCTTTCAGTCTGGAAAATATGTTTAGCCTGGTCCATCCCACTTTTCGGGTGGCTATGGCCAGATTCAGTTCAGAAATTATCCGGGAACTGTTCAAATACCCTTGCAGTAGCAAGGACAACCTCTACAGCGACAAGGGAAACCTTGTTGCAGCAATGGTCGTCTGCGCAAGAGCAGAGGCAAATGATACCGCAGCAAGGACAACTGCAACAACCACAGGGGAAACCCTTGCAATAGTTGTAGCAAAACCATGCAACAACAAATGTAGTATGCTCCGCAAACCTCCTAGCCTATGTCTTCGCAGGGCCAACCTTCGCAGCTGCAGGGACAACCTTCGCAGCCGCAAGGTCAATCCTTGCAGCAACAGAGCCAACCTAGGCAACAATAACCCTTATATACATATCAATAGGGTTAACACTTGCAGGGACAAGGTCAAAGTCAAGTCCTGCAACAACAGGCCCAAAATCTTAATGTCCAAGGGCAACAGGTTCAAAATCCTTTTGTCCAAGGGCAGCAGGTCCAAAATTCCTATGTTCAAGGACAACAAGTGCAAAATCCTTATGTCCAAGCACAATAGGTCCAAAATCCTCTTGTTTAGGGACAACAGGTTCAAAAACTGTATGTTCAGGGACAACATGTACAATATCCATATGTCCAAGGTCAACATGCTCAACAACCTCTTAACCCTTATGTTGCTTATCAATAACCTATGGCCAGACAGTTCCAAGGTGTTCAAGGTCAAAATCCTCCCTATGGCCAAGGTAACCTACAATGGGGGAAAAGCTAAATTCCATATTGCCAGAACCCTCCACTATGGGGGAAAAATCCTTACCAGTAGGGATGGGCTCCTTTGGTTGGACCCGCATATCAACCTCTAGTGCCTTTTAATACTCAATTGTTGTTCTTGACTACACCAGAGTTGCCAGATGTGTCTCGAGTCATTAACGATCAATTTTTCATTCGCCATATTGGCCTCCAATTCTGTCTAAGATCCTGAGCGGTTGTCCCAAATTTGATGGGAAAGCAAAATAAGATCCTCAAGCCCATGTGATGACATATCACCTCTGGTGCTCTTTAAATTCCTATGTTGATGATTCTATTCGTCTCTGTATTTTCCAACGAACCCTCACAGGTGCTGCAACCAAGTGGTACATCGAGCTCCCTCAAAGTACTTACTATGACTTCAACTCTTTAGCCATGGCATTCCTCATGCATTTCCAATGGCTAGTTCGCTATGAAACTAAAGCCTATTTGCTCACATCGCTTAAGCAAGATACTGCGACACACATCTCTGATCACATCCATGAATGGAGATGTAGATGTCGCCTGATCAAATTTGAAACTGTTGATAAGTTTCTCACCGAATGGTTTACCAAGTCATTCGTCGCTCCAATTTCTCGCGATATAGCTATGGGTGGATGTGTTATCGAAGAACAAGCCATTGCTCGTGCCTAATGCTTAGATCTCGTTTATTCTCAGTCTGGCACTTTGTATGAGTTATTACCCGATGCTCCACGGCCATCGTCTGATCCCACGACATCGAAGTCACATGCTACACCTCTTGTTGATGGAGTAACTGGTTCAGTGTCCCAGAACCCTGCCAAATATTCTTCCAAACGAAAGTTGGTCTCAAACACTGCTTCCAATAGTTCCTCCCAGAATCCACTTGGCCTTGATAAAACCTCAGAGGTCCACGTTGTCCACTGTATCACAGTGGACAAATCCTCGAAAGGTAAGAAGAACGGAAAAGGAAAGGGTAAATCCGATGCCCCAAAACAGGGTCCTCCTAAGTCGTCTGCTGGTGATTCTTCCCAATGGAAGCCTAAGTATCTGTGCCTCATTTGCAAGGAGGATCACTATACTAAGGATTGTCCCCGACGGTCCGAAGTTAATCGTTTGTTCAAAGGGACCCCAGTTGTCCTGAAAGATCCGTTTTCGTCTCAACAGACTCAAATGGTAGACCAACCTCAATCATCTGCTTCCTCAAGATCTCAAGTGTTCATGATGAGTACGCCTATTAATGTGGGTACTAGATCAAAATATTACCAAACCCCTGCTCTGACAGCCGGGAAAGAGAAAGAGGCCACCCCTTCTTCTTTGGCCCCGTGTTTTGGGCCTTTTCACATTTAGCGCCCTAACCCTGATTTTGCTATTCGACCACCTTCTCGAGGTGTGCTAAGGAAGTCCTCGTACAATCCCAACGCTCGAGTCACTCGACACTATAATATTATTAAGGATTTGGCTCAGGCGCCATCATCTATGTCTGCTCTCGAGGTACTCCAAAGCTGTCCGTCTCAGCGGAAATGATTGTTGTCAGCTATTGGGGGCATTGATCCTACCGATTCCAACTTGATATGTTTTGATCTAGAAAACCACATTCCATGCTTGCTTCATCAGATTTCCTTTCTCATTCAGGCGATCATCTATGAGAAAAGCATTCATAGGACCATGATCGATGAAGGTGTTTCCACCTGCATCATGTCAGTCGCTTGCTGGAAGGCAATTGGTTCTCCTCCTTCGAACCAATCCCCTAACACTTTGGAAGCTTTCAATGACCGCTATTCACGACCCTTCGATGTCTTAACCAACCTTGCCATTACTTTGGAGGGCAATACAATACACGTTGAGTTGGAATTTGTTGACGCTAATCTCAATTATAATCTTTTACTCGGACGGAGATGGACCCATGCCATGCATGCTATATCCTCCTCCCTATTCTGCATGATTCGTTTTCCCCATCAAGGGAAGATCATCACAGTGGACCAACTATCCTTCTTTGCCTCTTCCTCCTCGGATGGCAATGTTCCGTATGTCAAGCACTCCGGTGCTCCTTATGAGAGTGTGGGGGTAGGTCTTTTTAAAGATTCAACCTTGATGAGAATTTTTCCGCTCCCACCTCCTCATGTTGCCTCTGTCAACATGATCTCGGTCAAATATGATCCTTGGGTCATACCTTCATAAGATCTTGTTGATTCCTAGGGCGAGGTTATGCCACTTAGTCCTGCTGAAATCAATTATGTGGAAATTGTTTCAGCCTCAAGTTCTGTATCCTTTGATTTTCCTGTTTCGAGGACATCTCTCGATACGTATTCTCAATCCCTGTGGCTTGGTGTTTCAGAATCTCTTGATCCTTCAACTTAGACTTTTTTTGCTGACGAGAGTATCATGGAAGTAATGTCTCTAGAGGAACTACCTTGGAACGATACTCATCATCATTCCTCGTTCTTGCCTAGCTCGACAGTCTTGTCTATGTGTCGTGAGAAGTTCTCTTCTCCGTTGCCTATTAACATGTTAGTTTCTCTTGACATTGTCAAGATCTTTCAATTGAGGGCACCTTTATCTCCTCCTCGATTCAGGTTTTTCTCCCTCGAGTTTTTACCGATTGCCCATTATTGCAATGGGGTTGTCATCTCACTCGTAACCCTCCCTCGCCAAGGGGGCATGGGGGCAGAGCCTTATATGAGTTCTACTCTATTATTTGGCCGAGTCAATGCTTACTTGTCATGTCAATGGTAAAACTCTGGTGTTCATCTGTGTTGATTGATTACTCGAGTCTGAGCATGGACTCTCTAAAAAAGTACTATGCTTAGGTCGTCTTGCATGGTTACTTATGCACTTTAGTGTGTCATTCATTTTTCTGCAATGTGATTTGGTGTGTTAGTTTTCAAACAACGTTCTTGTTTACTATGTCTTTCCTTTCTTTGCAGATGTCTGTGACTCCTCACATCGGTTTCGCTAATGGTGCTTGCCGTAGTACCGAGAATCTATCCTCCGCGGCATGGGCCATTTATGAACCTCATGGTGAGTTGATTGATCTTCAAGGTATTTGTTTAGGTCACACAACTAATAACATTGCTGAATACAACGCAATCATCAAATTGTTGTCGGAGGCCATCGCTCTTGAAATTCGGGAATTGGTTGTTAACCTGGATTCACAGCTTGTTGTCCTTCAACTCAACGGGAAATATTCCGTCAGAAATCCTTAGATATTGAGAATGTATCAATGTATTCGTCTACTAGAATTTTTTTTACTACATTACATATCATCATATTCCTAGACACATGAATACATTGACAGATGCATTAGATAATTATGTGTTGGATAGAGATTTACGAAACATGTGAAAAGTCAAAACAAATCATTTGTATCATAGTAAGCAAGAATATATATCATATATATATATGGCGATAATGTTTGATACATCAAAACCCCAAAAAATAATGTGTGTTCAAAAAACATCCGCGGCTTGCAAGCCTCATATATTTGTGGCGTGTAGACCTCAAAAATGTAAATGCTAGACCTAAGAGCTAATCAACATGGTGATCATGGTAACATGAAATTGCTCGTGCCACACGAGTCAGCAATCGGCAGATCCGATCCGATACCCCCACCGTATGCCTCTGGTACTAGCGTGGGATGTCTCACACCTGGGCATACTCTGGGATATCACGAGTCAAACCCTCAAGGTTCCTCGTGATCTCCTCCTCGTTGTCGCTCCCCTCCTGATAAGGAGCGACATCAAACTAATGAGAAACACGCCTGGCTATTGGTGACATCCCAATAGGACACTCTGGTCGAACATCTGCATTGATAAAACGAAATGTTATAAACAGAGATATACAATAAAAACAATTGAAAAATCCAAAAATTAAAAATAGACTTTTTACCTTCATTGTCGAAATATTCCCCATCTGGCAGCGACATGTCCAGATCTCTACAGAAGTCGGTACCGCTGTATAGAAAATCCTTCACTACGGTTAGCTGTCGTTGTAGCCATGAAAAGAAGGCGGGCCTGTAGGACATATGCTGGCCCCTAGTGATCCTAGGCATAAAATGACTCCAATGGACCATCCGTGGATCTCGTGGCATCGACGGATCTACCTCAGTCAGCTGGTACTGGAACAGTGGAACCCGTTCCAAGAAGAAGGTCATTAGTACAGATCCGAAGCAAAATTGCTTCAGATTCCCCACCTTAGTTTTTGACAGTTGGCGTTTCATGTTGATCTTCATGGCTTCTGCCCAATTGAGGATCGTCGATGTTGTAAATTCGATATCATATAGAAATTTCGACTTGTTAGTCTCGTGCTCTGCTTGGTACCTAACCTCTCTGTTGATAGTCAATAGTAGCACTCTCAGTGTTAGATCTCGCACAGTGGGAATCTCAATCTTGCCGCTCTTGGATTTGAGGGCTTCTGGGCAATGTTCGACAAGTAGCATGGATATGCTTTCCCTAATCGGTCGTGACCCATATAGGTTGACTGGTTCCCCTCTCCAGGACAGTCCTGTGATGAAATAGATGTTTGTAGTTTCTAACTCCAGCTCCTGGTCACCAGTGATAAATATTTCCTGATTTATGTCCCAGAGACTAATAAGGTATCGAAGCAGCTCAGGTTGAGCCCGCATACTTGGTATGAGAAAGAACTTGAGGAGCCCACAGTTCCTCAAGGCATCCAAGCGATCTGGATCATTCATTGCTTGAGTGTCCACATCTTCGTGCTCGCATTCTTTCCAGTCTACCATTTTCAACAATTCTTTCCTGCAAAAACCATGTATTCAAGTCAATAATCATTTTTGGCAAGTAAAATTTGAATTAAAACAATGGATTTGAGAGGAAAATGGATTTTTCTTTGTTCACGGTGCCGATGGCCCTGTTTTAAAAACAATTGCGTTGACGACACGGTTGGGCATTTTAACAACCCTCGGCCGATGCGATTCCATGCCAGGAATTCGCGTCGACCGAGGGCTAATTTTTTTTGTCAAAACCTCCCTCAGAAATCCCAAAAATAGATAAAAATAGGAATCAACAGTATGGAAATGGAGGTTAGGAACTTGGCTCTTACCTACAACTGACGGCTCGGTGAATGACCTCCCGGATCTCCCGCAATCTGTTATGGCAAAATTAGGGCAAAAGTGGGTAAAAAGTCTTTCACAACAAGGTAAAATGGTAAGTGGTAAAAAATATTTACTTTTCACTCCTTTTATTCAGTTTTGCATAAAATGTTAGGGTTTTTTTAGTATTTTTGACCTATTTTGCCTCTAGAATTGGATAATGCATTTTACCTTTTTTGCGCAGCGGCATGTGATGGATATTCGACGATGGTGCCGAGTCACATTTCAGCCCTTTTCTCCACTCATAAAACTCAAATGAAAAGATTTCTGAGTATTCTTTCCCTTTTGACTTGTAAAAGAGAATAAAATGGGGAGTCCTCTTTCAAGCTCTTTTCCGACTCTTTAAAGACGAAAAGATAGTCGAGCCCTTGTCGTTTCTAACTCGTTAACGGATGCAAAATGTCGTGCGCCCAGTATACGTTTACCTCTTTTTTGGGCTAGGTTGCACTATTTACGAAAAATGTACTCCTTGAATGAAATGATCAAGTGGTTCTCTCAAATATCGTTTTCTACCTTTTCGGGCTCGAGAGACACAAATGTATGAAAAGGGACCATGTGGAGTTTTCTTTTCTGTGTCTTTTTCAAACTCTCTAAACATGAAAAGGATACTGAGTTGCACTTTTTTCGGACTCCTTAAAATATTAAACGACATTGGATTCGTCACCATGATGAAGATGAGATTCTCCTCCCTAGGGCTCGTTAAACTTACTAGGTCGGATTCATCCGAAGGATGAATTTACAGTGCAAGCATACGCTATCCCCTTCAAGCTTGCGATTTAAAAATAATTGGGGCACCTGCCAGAAATGGTGGGAGAAAATTTGGAAATCCAATCAGCTGTGTCGGCAGCTCACTCTTGAACATGACACTTTCTGCATCGTGTTGGGTTGGGATATCCTCTTTTCTATCGTTGACCTTCCTGGGTTGGGCCGTTTATTTTTGCTTTCCATTTGATCTCTGCGATGTCATCATGACCACCGATCCTATGGATCCAAAAGTTTTCAAACTTCTAGTCGTGTCGTCAATATGTTCAAGAGTTGTCCTTCTGCAATTACACTTATCCATAACTCTTTGTATCATCCAAAATCATTTTGCATCCCTTTGTCTCATGTCGATGATGTGGGATACATTATGGCCCTCCTTCGACACAGTCATTTCCTGTCGACTTCAACTAATTATACAGGAAGTTGCCTGAGAGACTCCCTTCCAATACCTTAGAGCTTGCATGCCCTAATGGAAAGTTCTTTGCACTCTACGACAAGTTCACATCATTGGCTTTTGATCGAGTGATTTCACGGGTGTTCGACTACAGTTCCTTTATTTACATTCCGTGAATTGCGCTGATAGTACCTTGAGGACCATTGCCATTATTAGCGGTTTCTCTCGCGCTTGTTAACAATTTACATCATTGGCTGGTAATCAAGCGATTTTATAGCATGTTCGACGTCAACACATCTATTCACATGTTAGAATTTGTACTTTTATCAGGTCGTGTTGGAGCATAAGACCCTGGGCTCAGATTAGAAAAGTCCAGGTTGCAAGGTGATGTGACATGATCATGTTGATATACATGTCTCTTTCAGATGGGTGGCTGTGACCATACCATGAGTTGTCATATGTGATCTTTCTCATTATTGGATGGCTGCGACTATACCTTGGTTTCGAAGTGATCCTCTTTATTGGATGGTTGCGCCCATACCTGGATCCATTTGCATGATCTTTCTCTGGATATTTGCATCCATACCATGATTCATGTATCATTTGACAGAGTTTTCAGTTATGTATATGTATCTATACTTTCTTGCAGGTTTTTCGACGACAGACTCCAGTTCCCCACATTGATTCATAAAGCATTTCATCCCTCACTCTAGTTCGACCTTAACACTTTAGGGGGCATCTGTTACACAACATTTTGTCACTATTTCATCCCTCACTCTAGTTTGATCTTCACACTTTAGGGGGCATCTGTTACACAACATTTTGTCACTGTCCCTGTATTCCTCGTCCCATGATCCTGAAGGACCTATATAGAGAAGCCTACATGCTTCCCCTTCATGAATACACTCCCATTGTGTCCCTCTTCATGAGCAGAACAATTCCCTTTTGCATAATTTCCCACAAATCTTCTGTTTTTCCCAGTTTAGAAGACCGATGCTAATGAACCTTATTCTCCTCGCGCCGATATGCAGGGATTATAACTATCCCTAGCGTCGACCGGAGTGACTGAGCCTTGTTCCAGTCACGCTGATCCTCTTTTGGAAAGTTTTTAAATAAGGAGTCAAAGCTTCTAGCTCTAGAAGCTTCGTAACAAAAGTTTGGTAAATGTTTGGGCCAGATGGAGTTGAGGATGTTAGTTTGGGATCTTTTCCCCTATTAGAATGGAACTACCTCAAGAGATAAGACCTTCTACCATTAGAAGAGGAACCATCTCCCATCCATTCATGCTATATAAACCTCCCTTTTTCCCAAGCACAAACTAGTGTTAATGTTGGTGTGCTAGTGTTAATTAAGTTTGGAGTAATCAGCAAGTTATTCATAGCTGTAGCTCTCTAGTTGTGTGTGAGGGAGAAGTGTGAATTTGGTTTAGTGTGAATACTAAAAGGGAGAGCCTTAAAACTATCATTGTTGAGGCCATCATGGAATGCTAACAAAAGTGTGTGGGAACCCGGATTTGTCGGAGGAGAACAACAATGTCAATACAACGGTTGTAGTCTCTTCTTGATTTAATATATATGCAACTATTGATTGATTTTCTACATAATGTGTCATCTCACATGTTTATGGCTTAATTATTATTGACTTGTTAAGTAGGTTGAATTACAATTTGTCTATTATCACGGTTGTTCTTTGCTGTTGTTTACTTGTTTCAGGTGTTCGAAGAAGGAAACGATACATAGTTGGAGCAAGCAAGGTCATCACCAAACGTGATAAGTGTACTAAGAGGTAGGCCCTCTTAATTGGTTATAACTTGAGGAAATCTTCCATAGAATGTCTTGTTAGTGGCTAGACCCGCTATCAGGTTAGAGGAATTGTTTGTGTCCGCACTTAGAATTTTACTTCACCACAGAGAGATGGCGAGAGAGTATGTTTGGGGGCGAGATATAAAGTCAAAGGAGAGATGAAGAGAAGGGGGAGAAATAATGAGAGAGGGAAGGAGATAGTCAACAAAGTTGCAGAAGGAAACTCGAGCGAGAGAGTGAGTGACATGGGAGAGAGATAAATGGAGGTGTGAGAGAAAGGAAGAGAGAGAAGACCTGAGAGGGAGGGAGAGAGAGAGATGGAGTTAGAGGGGGAGAGAGAGGGAGTGACAAGGGAGATGGAGAGAGAGGAGATTAGGAGGGAAGAGAGATAGAAGGGGAGATAGAGGGAGAGAAGGGGAAGAGAGAGAGAGGGACGGAAATATTGATAGATATGGAGAAACAATGTGTATGCTTGCGGGGTGATATAGAGAGATGAAGAAGGAGAGATAGAGGGAGATATAGATATAATAGATAGAAGGGGGAGAGAGGGAAGAAGAGAGATATAGAGAGGAGGAGGGAGAGATAGATAAATATGAAGAGAGAGAGTGTGTGTTTCTCGGGGGGATAGAGAGACAAAGGAGAGATGGAGGGAGATATCGATAGAGATGGAGGGGAAGGGGGGCGAGGGATAGAGAGACAAATGAGAGATGGAGGGAGATATTGATATAGATGGAGGGGAGAGAGAAAGGGAAGAAAATTGCTTGCACTAGATGCATTGATTTCAATGTACAAATGTTGATTTCTAATCCTATTTAATTTCTTGCAAATTATATGCATTGATTTATGTGTAGATGGTGATTTCTAATTCTATTTCATTGTTTGCATTAGATGCATTTATTTCATTAAAGATGTTAATTTCTAATCTTGTCTGATTGAGCTTGCATTAGATGCATTGATTTCAGTGTAGATGTTGATTCCTAATCCTATTTGATTGCTAGCACTAAATGCATTGATTTCATCAATGTAGATGTTTATTTCTAATCTTATTTGATTGCTTGCAACATTAGATGCATTGATTTCAATGTAGATGTTGATTTCTAATCATATTTGATTGTTTGTATTAGATGCGTTGATTTTAATGTAGATGTTGATTTCTCATCCTATTTGATTGCTTGCATTAGATGCATTGATTTTAGTGAAGATGTTGATTTCTGATAAATGATGTAACTAAATATATGGTGTACATTAATATCAAGTTAATTAGTTTAACATTGTACATTGATTTTAGCGTAAGCACAACAAAATTATTGACGACGTGCATTATGACTAAGCTTTTGTAGATAACCCCAAACAAAATAAAATCGAATAAAACTTGTATTTGTAATTTTTATACCTCATATTTTAAAATTGAATATATAACTTATTTCAACCATATTTGAGTTTTTAAAAATTGAATAAAACCTGTATCCATCGTAAGGAATTGATTGAAATACTTGGATAACTACTTGTAAATTTAAGAAAGTTGATAACATGATATAAAATTATAAAAATGTTGCCATATATTATTTTTTGACATTTCATTAAATTTCAATACGATCAACTTATATCATGTTATGACTAAGCTCTTGTAGATAATCTCAAAATAAATAATGTTGAATAAAACCTATTTGTTGTTTACATGACTGACATATTTTAATATTAAAATTGAATAAAACTTATTTCAATCCTATTTGTGCTTTTTAATTGAACTTTGAGATAACAAATTGGTTGAAATACTTTAAAAAGTTGTCCATGCAATGGTATATGGGTGAGTAACAAAAATTTTCACGCACACACACACATTTTATTATAATAGAGAGGCCTTTATAATTCAAACAATTTATTTCTAAAATTGAATTTTAATAACATACATGTTGATTGCACTCAAAGACACTTTCCACAAGCCAATATGAAGCATGATTGGAAATCTTCCATGTTCAATATTAAAATGATACATGATATATTTTAGTTCATTTTAAGTATCAAAGTGATTTGCATCATAACTTAAGATTGTAATTATTTTCTCAGTCTATGAAACTGGAAATCAAAATTGAACATGTATTTTACTAATAAAAGTTATAGTATATAGAGAAATGATTAAATTAACGAAATAATTTTAATAGAGCCATAAACTTCAAAAATTAATGAGCATCCATAACCAAGATTAATACAAATCCATAACCTGAAATAGTGAATACATGTATCAATAAAATATCCAGATGAAAATATATCCAAATTACAAATATCACATGAACATTCATAAAATGAAATAATGTCCATGATGTACATCTATAAACTATCCATGTATGAAAATATACAAAGTCTATATCACACATGTGAATGTGCCCTATGAAATGAGCTTGAAAATATATAAACTATGACACTCTAAGTACCACAAAATCTCCTATGTGAGTTTTGTCGCACAAAGTAAGTATCCATAAGATGGTACTACAATATACCACATTCAAATTCGGACTAATTAGATCATTATGTGTATGAAATAAACAATATGGAAATAAAGGATATTGAACCACATTTTTAATTACACATGCATGGATCTACTAACCTCAATTGAGTCCAAATGCAAGTCAAATAGGATGGGGGTCTAATCACGAATGTGGGTTTAGTGCTCCCCTGCCCGTGGCTTGATGATTGAGGCCTGCATCGATGGACACACACCATCAGTGCTTCTAAAACCGACATCCCACTCATGTCTCCACATAACAGTGACATCAACAACACTCTCCATATGGGCTTGTGTACACAATGACAAGGACAAATTATAATTAGTTTACAAATTAATTAGCATATAAGTGTAACTTAAAGAAAATGTTGAAATCTTAGAAATAAAAAAGTTTACCTTAACTTTTGGCCCATGTGGTTGTACATAGTGACTCTCACCCACATTAGTGAACATATAAGGTAGAGGTGGAGGAAAACCCATGGAAACATGTTATACATGAGGATGGCCTGGCTGATCAAATTCCCCCTCGGATGACCTCAAAAACCCATCCATGTAGCTAGGATGTGTCTACATGTTATCATGAACCTATTAATATAAATATGCATTCTAACACGAATTAGAAATTTTAATATAAATAGTTATGCATAATTTGACAATAAGAGTCAAAAAGTTTCATATATATATATATATATATATAAATTATATATATATATACATTGTCTATGTCACGCAGGTCATACACCATTTAAGTCTCACGAATGACATCACGATATATACATGTATATGGTAAAAGCTTGTGAAAGGATAAACTCACGAGAAATGCATCATCATATAAGGGCACTGGTGGGTCACAAGGCAATGGTGGTATCTTAATCTCTCCATCCAATGCAACATGCACACTAGCCAATGATGTCCGCATGTTGTCTCCTCTATCTCTATCGGTAATACCAAGCTTTGAGATGGTAGTGGCAATAATATCAAAGGTGTGGTACATGCTTAAGGTCCCATAAGTAAATCCCAAGCCAAGTCCATAATAATGAGATCCAATATCAGTGTAATCTGACCTCATATGTAACATGAACTCTACATATTAATGGTTGGAAAAATAAATGGCGGCCTGGTCATTGTGGGGGAACTGGCCCCAAGCTCTAATGAACTATTATACACAAAGGGAGTTGCATTAATATTCCTAAAATATTTCAGTGGAATTGAACTTTTATGTCTAGCTGGGAGATCCGAAGGGATGTCGAATAAAACCCCATGAACATCAATGTCCTTAGTGGCCTCTTTTAGCACCTCCCAAGCACCTGGGCTTCTAACCTCATGCCTCTTGATCCTCTGTATAAACTGTAACATGTGGCTATGTGGGATCGACCTCCGGTATGTTTCGATCAACCTATTAATGTTATCCAGTATCAAATACAATGCAAGATGAGTCAGTGAACTGGAAAGGATATTCTATATCTCTGTTGTGATCTGTGTACGACGAGTCGTAACATCCTTTAATGTGATATGAGTTGTAACATCATCCCACGAAGGGTTCGCTTCTGCACTTTGATCCTCAACTTCGACCTACTAAGGGCCTGTAAATCATAAACATAGTTTAACATATATGTAATTAACAAACTATGAGCATAAAAACATATACATTAAATTCAAACACATCAGTTGAAGACAATTTCAAGACATAAACACATAAAGTTTAAAGAGGATGTAAAAATGCAGGGGGTGTACTTGAAATGGGCAAAGAAGGTCCACCGGATGTAGCATGGTCATCAACATAAACAGAAACGCTACCTTTGACACTCTAACTGGCGTCAGAGGCAGGATCTAGAAGGGGAACATGAACTCTCGGTGGGATATGTTATCTATCACGAGCCTGACCATGTATAATAGAAACTCTCGCACTGCCATGGCCTGCAGTTGGGATGCGTATATGGGATGCCTCAACATAATACATATAATACATATAAACTAATCCAAGAAAAAAAATGTTGACAAAAAACCATTAATAAACTTAAGGAAAATAATCTAGCATGAAGTCCTCAACTTTAGAGTCCATTTTTTGTTAATTTATCAACCAAAGTACATTGAGTTCCAGTAAGCAAAATCGAAAAAAGTGATCAAATCTACCTTCACACTTTTTCTCGTTTCTAAATAATGCATTTTATTCATAGCACACAAATATGTAAATATATATGTAAAAATTTGAAATAAACCTATTTACAAAACTAATAAAATTTGATGCCAACCAAATACTACAATAAATTTCAAGTTCTTAATATTTGACTTTGACACTGTTATGCAACCAACTCACAAAAGAGAAGGAAAGATAGATCAACGACTTCAAAATCAGTCTCTTTGAGGGGGAAACCTCCTTAACATTACACAAATGAACAATTGTTGGATCCTACAAATGACAACACCTCCTTTATATATATAGGATTCTAAGGGGTCACAATATAGTCAAAGCCGACATAACAATAATAATGTAAGGGCACAACAATAACAATAGTGGGCTTCTATGGGGCACAATAATAACAGTATGGAGACAATATGGGCACAACAATAACAATAAGGGGATACAATGACAATCAGAATAAGGGAATACACTAGTATTATAGGGACCTAACATGCCCCTCTCCTTCAGAAAAGTGTTGTCCTCAATGCTTGAGTAGTTCTGCATGCTTTTGTATAAAATTCTCATCCTCCCATGTGGAATCTTCAGTAGGTAAGTTCTTCCACTTGATGAGATACTCTGAAATTAATCAATTTCGTAGTTGTCGAGTTCTTGTTTCTGTGACTGCTTCAGATTCAAATATGATTTTTCCTTCCTCGTCAAGTTCTGGCAATATTGTTTGAATTGGGAGCTTGTCATCTGTAACCTTCTTTAAGCATGAAACATGGAAAACTAGGTGCACTCGAGAAGCTGTAGGAAGCTCCAATTTGTATGCCGTAGTACCAATATTTTGCAACACCTTGTACGGACCATAATACTTTGGTGATAATTTATTATCCTTCTTAGCTTTCTTGAGGGACATTTGTTTATATGGTTGTAGCCGTAGGAATACCCAATCACCCACATCAAAACTTCTTTCGCTACGATGCTGATCTATCTGCTATTTCATTCTATTCTACACCAAGGTGAGGTTATCCTTTAAGAGTTGGAGAACTTGTTTGTTGATGCTCGATGTGATCTTCCACTGCTTGAACTTTATAATTTTCTCTTAAATATGATGTGATGGATGGTGGATGATATCCATGAAGTGCCATAAATGGGATCATTTTTGTTGCAGTATGGAAGGAAGTTTTATACCACCATTCAGCTAGAGGCAACCATTTGACCCATTGTGTTTGTTTATCAAATACAAAGCAACGACGATATCCTTCCAAGCATTTGTTTACTATCTCAGTTTTCCCATCAGATTGAGGATGATAAGATGAGCTATGTGCTAACTGAGTACAAAGACAAGAAAATAATTTTATCCAAAAATTTCCAGTGAAAATGGGATCTCTGTCGCTTACAATAATCTTTGGGTTTCCATGTAGCTTTTGAATTGTCTCCATAAATGTAGTAGAAACTGTACTT
The DNA here is from genome assembly GCA_000404065.3 of Pinus taeda. Taxonomy (NCBI): domain Eukaryota; kingdom Viridiplantae; phylum Streptophyta; class Pinopsida; order Pinales; family Pinaceae; genus Pinus; species Pinus taeda. Next base: position 605,902 of record APFE031097520.1, read on the forward strand.
GCTTTAAATGGATGAGATAATGCACAAAAGTGTGCACACTTGGTAATTTTGTCAACTACCACCATGATAACACTCTTTCCTTCGAACTTGGGTAAACCTGTGACAAAATCCATTGAAACCTCCTCCTAATGTTGGATTGGAATGGATAAAGGTTGTAGTAGTCTTGGGGTCTTAATTGTTCCAACTTTATTTTGTTGGTAAACCAAAAATTCCACCACAAACTTTTGAATATCCAATTTAAGGCCATCCCAAAAAAAATCCTTCTTAACCCTATGGTAGGGTTTTAGAAATCCTGAGTGCCCTCCTAAGGGAGAGGTGTGCAATTCCCTAAGAATCTTTTGTTTGAGTTGGGAATTCTTACATAGGTATAACCGATCCTTCTACCATAACGAATCATTTTTCTAGCTAAATGTATTAGATGTACTGGGATCTTGTTTTATCTTTTGAATTAGTGCCCACAATTCCTCGTCATTATTCCATTCATCCCTTGCTTTGTTTATCCAATCTAGTTGTATAGTAGAAATGACACAAAGAAATGCTTCCACATCCTCATCCTTCTTGAGAGTGCATTTGCCAAAAAAATTTGCTTCCCTTTTTTGTAAATGATTTCAAAGTCATATCCCAACATCTTTGTGACCCATTTTTGTTGCTCTTTTGAAGATAATCTTTGTTCTAAAAAATATTTAAGACTATCATGATCTATTTTTACCTTGAAGTGTCTTCCCATTAGATAGGGTCGCCATTTCTTAAGTGCATGTAGTATTGTCAACATTTCCTTCTCATAAATAGCTTTGTGTAAATACTTTCCTTTGATTGGATGACTTTTGAAAGTAATCGGTCTTTCTTCTTGCATTAAAACAACACCAATTCCATTTCCTGAGGCATCACATTCCACAATAAATATTTTTGTGAAGTCCGATGTAGCTAAGACTAATGCTTGGCACATTGCCTCTTTAATATGTTCAAAGGCCTTCATTGCTTCTGGAGTCCATGAGAATGCATCTTTCTTCAATAATGTTGTTAGAGATGCTACTATTCTCCCATAATTCTAACAAACCTGCGATAATAACCTGTCAACTCGAGAAATCATTGTAGATGCTTTATGGATGTGGGAATTTTCCATTCATTAATGGTTTTAATTTTTCTAGGGTCTACCTTAACACCTTCATGAGATACAATATGACCCAAATATTCCACCTCTTGTACTCCAAAGAAACATTTGAAGATTTTTGCATATAACTGTTTCTCCTCCAATAGTTTGAGCACCATGTCAACATGTTGGATATGATCCTTCCAAGACTTGATGTAGATTAGTATATCATCAAAAAATACTAACAAAAATTTTCTAAGGAAGCATTTGAAAACGAAATTCATCAAACCTTGAAATGTAGAAGTTGCATTAGTAAGGCCAAAAGGCATGACCAAAAATTCATAATGACCCTCATGATTTCTAAATGCTGTTTTTGGAATGTCTTCAATTTTCATTCTGATTTGATGATATCCTGAATGAAGATCCAACTTGGTGAAGAAAATTGATCCATGAAATTCATCAAATAATTCATCAATGACAGGAATGGGAAATTTATCTTTAATAGTGAGCTTGTTGAGCTCCCTATAATCTGGACACATGCACCATGATCCATCCTTCTTATGAACCAATACTACTTTAGCAGAGAAAGAACTTTGACTAGGTTGAATTATACCAACCTCTAGCATATTTGTAACCATACGTTCAATTTCACTCTTTTGGACATAGGGATATCGGTAAGGCCTGATGTTTGGAGGGACACTTCCTGGAATCAAATTAATAGCATGATCATGATCATGAATAGGTGGGAGGCCATTGGGAGTCTCAAATACCTTGGAATGATTGTCCAGGAATTTTTGGAGATCTGGAGAAATCGATGATTTCGATGTGGGAACCTCTAGTGAACATAATTGTGGAATTATGCCTCATTGTTATTTCTTTAGAAGCTTTGTCATTCCATTAGAGCTAATTATCTTTCCCGGTTTCCCTACGATACCCCTTAATTCAACTTCCTTTCCTTTTGAAGAGAATTTCACGAAAAGTTCTTGAAAATTAAAAGCTATTGTATCCAAGGATTGTAGCCATTGGACTTGTAGTACAACATCAGCACCACCCATTGGAATGGAATGCATTGGGCTATTCAACACATATTCTCCCATGGATAGCTTGATATTATGGTACTTTCTTGAGAAATTTATGGTTCCTCCACTTGCAACCATCACTTGACACTCTAGTGTTGGATATAGGAAGTAATTCAATTCCTTGGCTATCTTACAATGAATGAAATTATGGGTACTTCCCGAATCAAACAACACTATTACCTTTTTCTTCATGATATGCCCTTCAATCTTAATAGTTTGAGGAGTGGTAATTCCAGCCAATGCATTACAAGATATGGTCGGATACATTTTTTCTTTTTCTAGGGTTTTTCTGGTGAATATCCTCTTCATTTGATGTTTCTTTTTCCTTTTCCTCCTCCTCTTCGCAATCTATGTAAAATAATTTCTTCTTGACACACTTATAAACTTTAGTGTATTTGCTATCACAACTGTAACAAATCCCTTTTGATCTTTTCTTCTTCGAATTATTATGTTGTCAATCTTGTAGGTTGTGGATGGCTAGGGGCAATAACACTTCCATCTTTATGATTGTGAGTGGTAGGCTTCCTTGTTGCCATAATTTTGCTTTCCATTTTTCTTGCCAACCTGAATGCCTTCTCCAATGAATCTGGTTGCCAAAGGCAATCCTCATGTTGGATGTTATCTTTTAAAGTACCTATGAAAACATCAATCATATGCTCCTCTGGAATATCTTTTACCCTTATATTCAATTTTTGGAAGTCCTCAATGTGCTCCATCATTGAACCATTTTGTTTTATATTTATCAATTAGCTAAAAAAAGTGTTGCTTTTTGTATCCTCATAATGTGTTATCATTTCATCCGTAAAAATAACCCAAGTGACAATTTGTTTACAAGAGCAAAGTCATCGATACCATAAAAACTGATTTGGTTCCAAATGTAAAGTTGCAATGCGTACCTTTTGTGTGTTTTGCACATTATGGAGATCGAAAATTTGCTCCATCTGTAGTATCCATGTTCCGAGATCCTTGCCATCAAATTTCCTCATATCGATCTTTGGAACATGGTGGTTCTTCGATCCAATGTTAGAGTCTATGAAATAATTTTTAACATTTATTTTGTTCTCATCATCAGTTTCCTTTACTACCCTTTCGCCACTAGTAAACATTTCTTGTAGAAACTTTGTCAAATATGTCTTCAAATATTCCATGCCTTTCTTTAGATCATCCACTTTAGCTTCCATGCCATCCATCTTAGCTTCCACACCATCCATTTTAGCTTCCACATCATCCATCTTAGCTTCCACTCCGTCTATCTTAGCTTCTATGCCTTTACCATCCATCTTAGCTTCCATGCCATACATCTTAGCTTCTACGTCTTTCTTTAAACCATCCATCTTAGATTCTGTTACTTTTTGTGCTAGTGACATTTGTTGCACTTGGTCTCATAATTTTTATATATCATGTTGCATTTCTTACTCTTCTTCATGAGTCATGCTAGAGATTTCAGGTTTCTTACTAGGTGTTTCCATTTTCTTTTTTCGGGGCATTAATTACTGATAATAATGCTTCAGTATGCCCTTTGAATTCCTTCAAACTATTTTTTCAAACCAAGCTTATGCAAAAATAAAAATAAAAACTACACACCTTTCTTCACTTTGTAGGAGCTCGATATTGAATGTGATGTATCTCTGTAATTTTGGATCTCCAAGGTATAAAATTTATTTTTGTTGTAACCCTCTGAGTAATATTTCTAACTCCACAAGTTTGATCAAGATTGGATTCTCCAATGAAGAGTTATGCCAAATCTCACACGTTAACCTAAGTATAGACTTGTTCAGTAGAGTGAACTTGTACGACATTCTGCGGATCACTGTTTCAACCTTAGGTTCTAAAAATGGTACCCACACAGCTAAAATCCATCCTCTTTCTGTAACTTCTTATGAAAATTCAAACTGATGCTCAGAAAGAAATTTATGATGATTTTCCCAAGGTCACCTATTTGGAATGTAATTTGGGGGTCTGCAAAAACCCTAATTTCCTCATATTATATCTCCAAAAATATAGCGAGATAGGATCTGAAATTTGGAGCTGAGGTTCAGACTGATTTCCTCTCAAATTGATTTTTTCTTTAGCTTTTGAAAATTCATAGCGTAGGAGTTATAGAGAAAATTTCGCGATGACTTGTTTTAGATGAAATTCGGGAGCTTGCAAAAACCCTAACTTCCTCAAATCATATCTCCGAAAATATAGTGAGACAAGATATGAAATTTGGATCCATAGTTCAACACGATTTCATCTCAGATGGGTTTGTTGTTTCTCTTCTGAAACATCACAAACAAAAAAATTATAGCAAAACTTCCACGATGGCCTGTTTAGAGTAGTGAAACCCTAGAATCCAAAGCTCTGATACCAAATGTTATGAAACCAGCTCAGAAAAAGATAGAAAATATATATCAACGCCTTATAATTCAGCCTCTTCGAGGGGGAAACCTCCTTACAGTACCCAAATGAACAATTCATGGATGATTCAAATGACGAAACCTCCTTTCTATATATAAGAGTCTAAGGGGTCACAATATAACCAAGCTAACCTAACAATAATAATATAAAGACACAAAAATAGCAATAGTGGGATTCTATGGGGCACAATAATAACAATATGGGGACAATATTGGCACAATAATAACAATAATGGATATAACAACAATAGCAATGGGGGAATCACTAGTATTATAGGGACCTCACAACGGGACAGGCTGGAATAATCCCATGCAGTCTATGAGAATGTCCATCAAATGTTGTTAATAGAGTAGGTAAAGGAACAACCTGAGGTGATCCAATAGTCTTCCAACATGATATAGACATTACACATGTGGAAGCTCCCTCATCAACTATAGTTCGAAAGATATTGGTCTTTCTATATGTAGACTTGATTTGAAAAGTCATATGATGTGGGAGTCTCTTCTTGATGTTTGACATATCAAATATAAGAATAAGAGAGTTTTTGGATCAACTTCTCTAATCATAGTGAAAAGTGCACTCTTTTTTCTAGGCACGACTGGAGTACCTCTATTACTAACATAGCAGAAATACTCTGAGCCATATCTTCCACAATAGAGTATTTTTGGGTTGCCTTAGCATTGGGGTTAGTGGTCAAGCATTTTGTGGAGCCTTTCGGCATTCGAGGTATAGAATAAACTATGGGCTTCTGAATATGGAGTGGCTCTGAAACATCAGGAGTAGTCTTAGCCTTGAACAATTCTGATTCATCATAATCATTTGTCCATGTAGCAATTTCAATATGTGGACTCATCATATAAACATTTGATGTATTTCCCCTTCCTGGTTTCCCCTAGTGGGGGTATTGGTACTAGAATTTGTGCCAACAAGCAATTATTTCCCTTTGGGAAAAGGGTTAGTTACCACAAGCTTGGATCTAGAAGACCCTTCCTAAACCAACAAGCGTTGAGCATCTTGAATCTTAGGGAAAAGATGAGTCAAATGGTCACCATTACATAACTTGCATGGAAACTTTACTTTCTTCTTAGACTCTTTTTTACCCCCTCTAGCATCATTACCAGGTTTGTTTGCATTACCCTTCCCATCCTAATTCATTTTCCTACCACGACTTTTCTTCTTCCCATCACATTATTAGTTTCTTTTGGCGTTAGAAGTTTGAACAACATTTATAGATGAAGGTTGAGAATGCATAGGCACAAATGGCGATGCATGAATAGAAGAAGCAGTTTGTAAAGACAACTGCTACAATTGATTTAGTAGGTTAGCCGTGTTACTATTAATTGATTAGACTAGCCCATCGTCATGGGAATTTGGCTTCGGCTTGGCTAAATCAACCTTGGACCTGGGAGATTCAGTCAAAGTTTTCTAAAGAACCCCAGACTGAGAATATATAAGTTCTAGTTGTTGGGCTCTAAAAATAGCATGTTCTTGAGTGAATACACCACAGAGCAATACATCATTGGAAATCTCGGGTTGTAAAGATTTAAAAAACCATTCAAGAAGGAATTCTTGTGGAATATTGACTTTAATTATCCTCTTCCTTCACCTCCATTCCTGGATATGATCTAAAATGTGGGTTGCCTGGTCTTGGTGGAAATTAGCTAATAGCTTAGTTCTAGCATCATAACGAATGGGAAACTGAAAATGGTTTATGAAATATGGTAGCCAAATCACCAAACGAAGCAAAGGTTCCCCCTATCAGTTCAATGTACCATTTGGCTGCATTCCAAGTAAGGGTGCGTTGAAATAATCTCAACCTGATTGAATCATTTATCAGGGACATTGATGAACACCATAAGTGGAAAGTGGTTATATGGTGATCTAGATCTTCACCAGTATTCCCTTCGAATTTGGGTATATCTAATGGAATTTTAGTTGGAACCTGAGACCAGGCCGGGTTTTATCGAATTGGATCATTAGTCAATTTTGATAGATCTGGCAAGTTTAACATTTCCAGGAAAGGTAAGCACGGAGGACCTTGAGGATTCCACCAGGTCTGGGTAGAATTTCCAATGTTCTGAAAAGAATACCCTAGATTTGTGAAGGCACTAGGTTTCATGTAGTAATTTGTAGAAAAACCTGAACCATAAGGAGAACCCTGTGGCCCAAAAAAAATTGGAGTTTGTCCAACTCTTGCCGAAAAATTCCATATCTAGTGAAATTCCCCCCTAGAGATGTGTTGAATGGAGAAGAGAGCCCTTGGTAAGGGCTTCATGCATGAGAATAAGAAGAAAAACTCTCAAATGAACTCATAGAGGAATACGACATATTACCCTATTGGCAGAAAGAGAATTTATTCTCGGCTCCAAGTTCGCTAACAACTGGGTTAGTTCATCCTTGGAAAGGATTATAACTTTGACCCATGGATGGAAATGTATTGATCCTAAAGATGGGTTAGAATGTGGTACATGACCACAACCAAAAGGGAAACCCTGAAAAGAAGCTGACCCACTTGCCATGGAAGTCATAGACATGGAGGTAGCTGATGAAAAACTTAACAGAACCGAAGGAATTGCGCTAGCCGGTATTCGAAAGGGGAAAAAACTAGTGCTGGAGGAAAAAGCTTGGGTGCCCCCACTCGAAGATGGAATGGAGAAAAAGCCAAAAATTGTAGTTCTAGGAGTGATTGAAGGTATGTAAATTGTACCTCCTCCTTGTATTGATAAAGGAGTTTGCACACTAGTAGCACTCAGTTGAAACCATGCTCCGAGCAGTTGCCATCGAAGGAATAGATCAATATATACCAGGGCTTGAAGGCTTGTGGGTTAGAGTCTTGATGTATAATAAAATGTGAGGATGGTCAGGAGGAAGAGGATAATTAGGAGTCCAAGAAGACTCAGGAAGTTCGTCAACCTCTATAATGTCTTCTGACTAGAAGAGGACTCCAGAAAGGACTGGAGTGTTCCTCTCCAACTCTCTACATATACCATGTCTATTTTGTGAATCAATAACTTCAACCGGAGGATCAATATCCATTGCGTCTGCTACCGCTAATTGGAAATCACCGAAATAATTTCTCTTATGCTTTCTAGAAGAAGGTTCAGTAGTCGTAGGTGAAATCCCATGAAGCCTCCTAAATCGACAAACTGGTCAATCAACCACTTTTAATTATTTTTAAGAGAACTAATTAAAGACTCAATTTTTTTTATAAAGATAGGCCAGCTAGGAGCAAAGAGCACTCTCTAAAAAAGTCCCTAAAGATATAGTCAATCAAGATACTTCCAAGTATTTCCACTCTGGGTGACGAGAGACGGACACCAAAATACAAGAAAGTAAAAATCAAGGACCTTTCGAAAATAGTCTGGGATAATGACGGCCCAGGCCCACTAGCAAAGGTAACATAAATAGTTACACTAACCTCTAGACAAAAGCCTTTGCTGGTGCAAGAACCCAAGCTTCACAAGGATACCCTCTGTCAGAGTCCTATAATGATATTATTCATAATCTTGAATTAGCTGAGGTTAAGTCTTGTAATATTGTACATACTTTTTCTTTCTACAAATTGTTTCCATATTAAAAATAAAAAATGTAAAGAGGGTATGTCCTAAAAGAAATATCAAAGAACAAGAAAAATAAGAAAAGATCAAAAAAATAAAAAAAATATGAACCCCAAACAAAAACAGATCATGAAAGTGTGCAAGTCCAAGAGCCACTACTCTTTACTTTACTGTTTAGAATAATGGTTGTGTGCATCTTGTCAAACATGCCACAACCCATGATATTCAAACTGTTTAATCTTGACTACATCATGATTTGAATTTCATGTTTATAGTTAGAGAATAAAGATTTGGCCAAACAGTTTAATCTTGGCAAATTAGTATATAGGTAGAGAAATAAAAGGAGCTCATCAGTTTAATCTAAGCTTTGGAAGATATAAAGTTAGAAGTAGATAGTTTGTTTCATAAAAGAAAAGGAAAGAAAAGGGTTTGTTAGCTTAAGTGCACTCAACAAAGTGAAGAAAAAATGTTAGAGTAATTAGAAGAAAGGTTACAGAAATACAAGCTATTTGAGGCATAAGCACATCTATCATGTTTAATCATGTGTTTCAGTGCCCAGGAGCAATTGTGAAAGAAAAAGGATGCTCTCAAGTTCATTTTTTTTAACTTCACCCATTCCATTTCACCCCTCACTACATACTTAACTAGTTTCCCCTTTTACCACTTTGTTTCTTATGTAAACCCCTTTTTCCTTCATTTTTACCCTTCCCCCTTGGTTTCACACATTCCCTAGAAAATTACCATCTAAATTCATTCCCCTACCCAAAAAACCCCTTTTTCCCTAGTGTGAAACCCTTTTCCCATGCAAAAAATATTTTCACCTTGTTAAATTCCCTAAAATCCCCAAAACACCCACTAAACCTCTTATCCTAACTATTATCCCCCCCCCCCACCACCACATTACTTTATTAACCCTTCTATCAATTCAATTTTTCCCCACTATACTCCATAAACCCGCAGTACAGAATAACCGCGCAATTATACATTGATTAATTACATTTAAGGGTAATTAACCATGGGCCACCCTAAATCTCTCCCCCATCTCCTGCCCTGCAGCTCCGCCATGTGATGCCCATTGGATCTTCCACCCCCAAAACCTATGGCCCTCACCCATATCACACTCAGTCATCTCCTGACCTTTACTGGCCCGAGAGCATGCAATATAGGAGGTATTTCTCGAGCCCCCTTGGGTTACGTGGAAACACCACATTAAGTCACGTGCTCTCAGGAATATACCACCCATCACTCAAAAGTAGTGCGATGACTCCCTAAACCACCTCCCCGCCCAACGTGAAAACTGTCCACTGCTCATAAAAAGTTTCACGCCATTTTTCTAACCATTCCCAGTTAAAAGCCTGTAGAACCGCATTTTCACTCTTTTCACGCATTTTCTTTGTGAAAGCATTCTAAGATCTTTTGCACCCCCGAGATTCTAGAACTGTTTCCAACCACCAATTTTAGCTTGAAGAAGCTCTGAACACCACAGTTCAACCCTCCAATACATGATTAAAGCCACAGAAACCTCTGTAGCCACCATTCAAAACTAGTCTACAACCTGAACCATAAATTCTAGGTATTTTGACACAGAACCATAACAACCCTCTCAAATTCAAAAGTATATAGTAAATTCAAGAAATAACTAATTGAATTTAATAAATTTAAATTTAATTGAGTATATTTCCCCTCAAATACTGAAAACCCCTATCCTGCAAACTGCTAATACCCTATCCTTGTAACAGAGTTTCCAAGACTCGATTTTCATAAGTTGTATAAGCCCAATTCCCTTATATTGTCACAAATATGGCTGCCCCAACCTCTTTGGATGTCAGACTAGTCACAACCCCTCACTTGGAAATTAACCATTTGGCCTTAGCAAATAGGGATTTCCAAATTAAAGACACGACCACTCCAATCCACCTTCTGAGAATCCATTGCTAGGCCAAGGATAGGTTCCTAAACCATACTGATGACATTAACCTTTGGGAATCCAATTTTCCCAAGTATACATTCCCAGATGTTCACCCATTCCCAGACATAGTACAGTTTTTTCATGCCTATTATGTTCCAAGCCATAAGGCTATTGAGGCACCAAACCATGAGATATTATTCACCATTATTGCTGAATCCACCAACTAGATGCTGCAAATCTAGCCTAGTTCTAATCTAACTCCTTTGTCCACTGGAAACCTGTTGGACCTGTACATCACACTGGATCCAATCAAAATGAAACAAAATATTCCAAAATTTCATCATTGAGGAGAGACATACTCTTAAAGACATTCCACCCTATGTTGCCACTACTTTTTCAGAGACTGGCAGGAGAATAATCACAATGCTCTCATGCATCCTAGGATACACATCAGATAAGCATGTGGATGAGGTCATCATGGCCTTCTTATCCATTTTCACTCTCGGCAAGCCTCCTGCTGTTATGTATGATTATGCCTAGTTCATTGTAGATAGAATGCATGAACAGTTCACTAGACTGCCCACTGAAAGAGTTTTCAAATACTCTTTAGTGTTGTTTCATATGTTCTTGTATTACCAAATAGATAAGTTCCCTTTGAGGATCCAAAAATTGGACACCAAGGGAAAGGAGAGATCAGTCATCTACTAGACACCCTTGGTCCACAAGTTTTCCACATCATTCACGTACAAATATTTCATAGAGTCTTTTGTCTGCCCAGTCATGAACATGCTAACTTCTAAGACTTAGCCTAGAATCAGCTTAGAGATTAAGAGAGTACTAAAATTGGCTAAGAACAACAAGGTGGGAGAACGGTACCTGTACCAAAACCACACCAAGATCAAGATTTATGGCTTTGAGCTAGCCCCCTACAAGTTGCCCAAATACCTCCCTATGAGGATCTTTTCTCTTGAGTACTTCAGGAAAATCATCAACTCTGATGAGATCAACTTCCTAGCTTATAGGAAGAAAGCCCGGTTCAAAGTCAAGAACCAAATGGGCCCATTTGTTTGCAACAACAGAGAGGTAGGACCAGAGGCCGACAGGTTACTTCAACTAATGAAATTCAAAAATAGTTTCATCTAGAACTATGACCCTCATGGGGTCATAAACAAGCTCAGACTCAAAGTCAAGTTGGGAGCATACATCAACCACCCAAGGCCTGACAATGAATAGTTTGCTAACCAGGATGAGTGGGTGGAGAACACTTTGATTGACATGGACAACACTGTTGTGGATATAGAGAATATACTTATTGATTTGGAGAGACAATTTTATCACAACTCTTTCCTCTAGGATTAGAACAAGGAGGGCCAATGAAAATTCCTCCTATCATACAGACCCCAGTAAATGAGGAAAAGAATCAAAAAAGGAGAAGGGATGAGGCATCTAGCTCTGCCATGGAGACTACTGATGAGCTAGTTGAGCCAGGTAAGAGGCCCAAATTGAATCCTGTCTTTGAATAGAAGGATAACATTACATCAAAAGATATAATTAACATTGAGGAAATGGGACAGAAAGGTAAATAAGTAGTTGCATCAGAGGAAACACAACAGCCCTCAACATCCAACACACAGTTGATAGATAGATAGCTGAGTATGGAGATCTCTTCCTATGTCAGGCCAGCTGACAAGGAAAAGGACATCAAAGACAAATTTAAAGAAATCAAAATGAGGAATGAAAGACTGAAGGCAGAGACATATTCCCAATACCTCAAGCTCACACCACCAAACAAGACTAGATTGATGTCAGCCTTTGACATCAAATAAGGAAAAATTCACGTCTCACTTTCATCCCACTGAACAGCAACTGAAGACCTCAGTAGACTACAAGAAGACCAATTTTGAGGTCTTGGCCAGGGATGTTCATCCCATTGATCAGATATAATTTCACAAGCAGGCTGGAGAGAGCCTCTTCACATGCCATGGCCATGGCTGCTTACAAGCTACAGGATTCATTAGACAATATAATAGCTCAATTCAAGCTGGAGAGAGCTTCTTCATAGGTTAAAGGCACCAGGATAAAGTCCTTGGAGGACTTGGTTATTGAACTGGGCCATGACCCAAGTGATGTAAAGGCCACAGAGAAATTGATCAAAAAGAAGAATGAGGACATAACAGCCCTCAAGAAACAGCTCAAGTTTCCTCATTTGCAACACCCAAAGACAAAAGAAGTCCTAGAAATCTAGACCAATCATGAGGAAATGATGGAGTTAGTGTTGCAACTGAATGACCAGTTAAAGGAGATGGAGAAGGAGCTGGAGAAGGAGCTGGATAGCTTGATTCAGCTGAAATAAGCTAGTATTGATAATGCTCCTGCAACTGTCATTCCAACAGTGATCACAGTTGTACCTTCTTCTTTGGCGGCAACATTAGCTCCCACTACTCCAATGGCCACTGCATTATCAACATCCGCGCAGACTACATCAGCAACATGATCAACAAAAAAAACCTCCACAAGTGATGAAGCAAACAAGCTAGTCAAAGTAATGGAATAAATGTCCATTCAGACCAATGAGATGAACAAATTGAAAGAAAAAGTCAGCAGCCTTGAGACATATTGCAAACTTGCCCAGATCATGCATAAGGAAGAACAACAAAAGGCTACAAGGATGAATGAAAGCACAAAAATCCGGGAGAAAGAACTGCCATTGACTGAATTTATAGGAAAGGCTAAAGAGCAACTTTGGGCCAATATCATTGACTCTGTCAATGATATTTGACCATCCATCCAGGTCATTTTTCAGCATATTGATTTAATTAAGTAGGCTACAAAAGCCATTGAAAGGATTAAAACAGAACTTGGATATATGCCAGAGAAAGTAGTAAGAATCATCCACTTCATCAACTCCAAGAATAAGTATGAACTGTAAGAACTAGAGATACCTGACAGGATAGGTACAATTTTGGAAGTCATAAGAGTCCTCACCAAGAGTATTTTTGATGTTGAATTTAGAAGATAAGTGTGTGAACATGCAACTAGCTGTTGACAGGTTCATGGCTAAGTTTGAACTTTTGAAGGAAAAGTGATTACCTAATCCCTCAGTAGTAAATGACAAGTTAATGACACAGGAAGATACAACAAGAAGATCAGGGAAGTGGCCAAAGAACAGGTAATCACTTCATCCATGAAGGGCATGCCAATAGACAAATTGTTGTACCAAACAATTGAAAACTTGTTTTACCTCCAGCATGAGGTAAAACACCTGTTTATTGATAAGCCCACTTTTGCCAAATAAACAAAGGTAGATGAGATATACGGAAAAATGATCAATATCCAATTACCAGATGAAGAAAGATGGGAAAAACTGAATCATTTACTGTAGTAAAAGGACAGTAAATTATAAATCTACAGTAAAAAGTGAAACAACAAGGTAAAAGGATATTGACAGGTTAGCAGGGTTAAAGTGTATTAGATGAAAGAGTATCAAGTGAAAGGTTAAAGTAAAACAGAACATCCAACGTGAAGACCAAACAAAAAAGTAGCATAAAGGGCAAAAGATCAAAGAGAAAGCGAGCAGAACCTTAATAATAGGGACAACAAGCAACAGTTCAATAGTTGTCTCTATCTTCTTGCAAGAAGGTTTTATATTTTTTCCTAGATTAGTTTTCAATGCAGTTTGAGATATTTTGTAATTCCTTTTGTATAAATACTTTAAAATTTGAAGTATTGTGGTGGATTATTTTACATTTGTAGAGTTATTTTGATCTTAAACCTAAGGGTGATTGTACCATTTTCAATTCAACAGACTCAAGCAAGTAATAAAAGCATTTCACTACAGGATTCATGAGATGAGACATTTGCAGTGAAGTACTTTCTTTGTGTGATTTTGTTACCCTCTTATGTGTTTCATAATCTTAAATGTGTTCTAAATTTGAATGAATTAACTGGAGATATCACTCAGAATTTGTTTAAGTACACTCTGTCTTGCACAGTTAGTCATTTACATGTTTTCCTCTAATACTTGGATTTGAGAACCCTTAATTTCTCTCCCATCCTGGCTGACTTCTTCCATTCGTTCCAGAGTCCGGCCTAGGGAACCCTTAATTGATCCCTAGATCCAATTTGAAACCATTCCACCATTTAGCCTTTGAGATCTACAGTAACTCATCTATCTTTCCCTCTAGACACTGTTTTTAGAACTGAATCCAGTCTTGTTTATCTGCCATTAGACTCCATAGCCCAATGGTAGAATCAAACCTTTGTTCATCTAAGTAAATTCATCCCACCACCCAGAATTTCAAACCAAAACCCAAGTGCAAGAAATAACTCACCTAAAATCATCTTAACTAAAACAAAGTTAAATTATAAAGAGAGAGCCCTCTCTAAGCATTAGGAAGGCTAGGTCCTGATCTCCAAAAGTGGTTTGTGGTTACCTTTGATTTTTCTTTCTTCATTAACTGTTGAAAATAGCAACAAGAAATGCTAAATAGAGAAGTGCTAATTTTAGTACTATTATAAATAGAATTTCGGGATACCTTCCTATTTTAGATTAGTCCCTGAACTAAAATAGAGAAGTAAAATTCGAATTTGATCTTAGTAGTTGTTTGTAAAATAATTAATTAATTCACCATGAGTGAACTAGTTGTAGAAAATCAAACATGAAGTCTATGTGGGTACATACAATAGTTTCTCCATTAATTGAGGAATTTATCCATCAGTTAAAGAGATAAGGATGAGTTGTAATATTGAGTTGTAATTAGTTGGCTCAGTTAACTAAGTCAAGTTCAGTTAGATTAATTCAAACAGTTTGTTGAATTAATTGTGAGTTCAGTTAGTTAATGCATGCATGCATGTAACTGCCACACTTCAGATAATTGAATATTCTCTCATAAATAACTTATGCATGTCAATTTAGATAGAGACCCAGTTGAGATCAGATGGAGGGGCAGTGTACTATCAGTTGCTAGAATATTCCATTGTGAATATCCCTTGCATGCAGAAGGAATTCTTTCCTTGAGGATTGCATAGTTACTTCTTCATGTTCTATGAGTGTGATGACGCCAGTTCACACATGTGGCATCACTGGATCCCAAGAAAAACTGTGCAAGGAAATAGGAGGCTTGGAGGGCTTGAGGAGGACATATACATTGTCTATTCAGTCGTGAGTTGTATTGTTTGATTGCAGAGAGAGCACGATAGCTTGAGAGGTGATTCTTTTTGTAGCTTGAACAAGATTTCCACTTGTATGATAATATAGAGATTGGGGTTTTAGGCTGTGGCTTTCCGCGGTTCATTTCTTCTGTGTTATGTGTGATTGATTTGTCATTCTCAGTTATATGTGTTCTCATTGATCTTGCTCAATTCGATTAATCTTCTGCAAAGTTTGATGTAGAAGTAGATCTTATATTTTTACCACCTCCACCATTGCTCATTCCCCAACATGGAGGCAAGCGATAGCGATCAGTGCTCTCAAATATATGGCAAGCGATAGCGATAAGGGGGCTATTCTTCTGTAACCAGGGTGAGGGTGAGCCAACCGAACTCTCAACCACTAGCCCCCCCACGTATTTAGTCTATTGCATAATCTGTTGATCTACAGTGCGAATTTCTACATGGTATCAGAGAAAAGGTGATCAAAGGAGAAGAATAGTATACAAAAAGGGAGAAGTTTGAAGTTTGAGGTTCCTAAATATAGGAATCAGGTTCTTATCACATCTCAATTTCACCAATGGCATTCAGTGGTTTAAGACTCGAGTATGCCCTTGATGGTAGCTCATATTATATAGCATGGAAGGATCACATGGAAGCAGTATTAGAGGATAACGGTCTAAGGGACTTCATTGATCAAGAAGTCCCCAAGTTGACTGATGCTACTCAATTGGTGGAATTTAAGAAATGTGTGGCTAGAGACCACAATGTCTTGAGCCCCCATGGGAAGGAGACACTATTTTCGATGTGGAAAACATTGAAAGATCTATATCAAAATAGCAGCGATCAGAGGAAGTTGGTGCTAAAAGACAAGCTTCAACACAATCTCTAGATATCTGAACAAGCTCACCACCTGTAAGGATGAGCTTGGAAGTGTAGGTATCACGACCGTTGATGATGACATGGTGAGTCTTGCACTCCTTAGTCTTCCTAAGAGCTGGCATAGCTACCAAGACTCGGTTAATGGAAGAGAAAAACTGCTAGATTGGGAACAAATTTGGTCGGATCTCATGCACAAGGAAATAAGAATAAGCAGCATATATCGATCCTCATCGAAACAAGATGATGAGGAAAATCTAGCCTTAGCAAGTAAGGTGAGGAAAGGGAAAGGGAAGGCGTCCCATCCCAAATCTGGTTCTTCCCATGGCAGGAAGAATATTGGCAAATCGAAAGTGCGATGCTTTCATTTTCATGAAGTGGGCCATTATGCTACAAATTATCCACAGAAGAAATCCAAGAAGGGTTCCTCGAAGGGATTTGATGGTGAGGCACTGGCCTCACGGTTTGAGTTTGATTTCTCGATTATCGCATATATGGTTTCATCCATGGTGGGATGTGTGTGGTACCTGGATAATGGAGCTTCATTCCACATGTCAGCTAATAAGAATCTTTTCAGTACCTTGGAGGTGAAGGATCTCTAGATGCAGATCGAGATGGGTGATGATGGAAAGTAATGTGTTTCAGAGGGAGCATGGAGCTCCCCTCGCCCTAACTGATGTAAAGTATGTACCAGTTCTAAAGAAAAATCTTGTGTCTGTCACTATGCTAGAAGATAAAGGCTATGATGTAGTCTTTAGTAAAGGAAAGGTATTCATGAGGCATATCGTTACTAGACAGACCAAGCGAATTGGGATTCGAGTAAAGAATCTCTATAAGCTGGAGGTGGATGATTGTGCTTCATTGAGTTCCAAAGCTGAAATGGTGCAGAGCCAAGATGTTGGTGAGCTAATGCTTACTTTTAGGCATAGCATTAGCCTATTTCCGTGAGTCAGACAGCCCGATCCGTGCACTGATCCTTCTATAGTAGGAATACAAGATCACAAGGGAATCACTAGTTCATCAAAGACTTGACCACTTGCACCATGGAGCCCTGAAGATCATGCATCAAATTTCTACCATACTTCCCAAGGGAAAATTGAAGCAGATGAATACTTGCAAAGGTTGTACCTTGGGTAAGTATGTGAAATCTTCGTTTCAGAATCGAGACAGTAGAGCTTGAGCAATCTTGGAGCGATTTCACTCAGATGTTTGTGGACCATTCTCTACAGCCTCCACTGCTAAACAAAGGTACTATGTTATTTTTATTGATGATTTTTCTCATAGGTGCTGGATCTACTTTATGCAAAAGAAGGATCAGACCTTCTTGAGGTTTTGTGAGTTTAAAGCCTTGGCAGAGAAAGAATCTGGAAAGAAAATAAAGCCTTGCGTAGCAACAATGGTGGAGAGTATGTCTCCCAACATTTTAAATACTTCTACGCTACAGAAGGAATTAAACGGGAATTGATGGCACCCCATAACCCACAACAAAATGGGGTGGCCAAAAGGAAGAACATATCGATTATGGGAGCAGCTCGAGTGATGTTGCATGACCAAAGCCTACCACTGCATTCGTGGGTTGAGGCATGCAATACAACAATAAAATTGTAGAACAGAAGCCCGCATCATATACTAGGGATGTAGACACCTATGGAGGCCTTTTCTGGGAAGTGACCTGATGTAAGTCACTTCCGAATCTTTGGATCATCTGTTTACTGTCATGTGACCAAAGATGCCAGGAAGAAGCTAGACCCAACAGCTGAGTTGGGAATACTTGTGGGGTACATGGATACACCCCACAACTATTGGGTGTACCTACCTACCACTCAGAGGAAAATGGTATGCAGGGATCTGAAGTTCGACGAGGAGAAAGCCATGTGATTATCACTTGAGAGGGAGCTCAAGTTGCATGGAGAGGAGTGACTCTCAATTCCTAAGGAGGAGGAGCCACAGATTGATGTGAAGCAGCCGCATGCAGAGGATCTAGGAGTGGAGACATCCACTCATGTTGAGACTTCTAGAGATGGGCGAAAACACTCAAGGGAAGCTGGCAAGTTGATGCTAGATGTGTGGGAGAATGTGGGACAACCATCTTATCAGTGTAGATAGAGTAGGTCACCCGAGCGGTACACTGGGTACACGGCCCTGGTTGGGGAGTGTGTAGATACTGAACCTTCTTCATTCGAGGAGGTAGTGCAACAACCAGTCTGGGTTGATGCAATGGTAGAGGAGTACAACTCTATCATTCATAACAGTGTGTGGGATGTTGTGCCAAGTCCTCAGGGTAAGTCATTAGTGAGTTCTAGATGGCTTTACAAGGTAAAGCAAGTAGCTGATGGCAGTGTTGAAAAACAAAAGGCAAGATTTGTTGCCCGAGGTTTCTCATAGGTCAAGGGGATTGACTACGATGATAATTTTTCTCTCGTAGCAAGGTACTCATTTATTAGATCGCCGTTGGCACTATCAGCTCAGATGGGGTGGAAGATCCACTAGATGGACGTGAAGACAACATTCCGCAGTGGGAAGATTGACGAGGAGGTGTACATTGAGCATCCAAAGGGTTTCGAGACCTTCGATCGTGAGTCGCATGTGTGTTGACTCAAGAGGGCTTTGTATGGGCTGAAGCAAGCACCCCATGCTTGGTACACCAGGATTGACATCTATTTCACCGGGTTGGGCTTCACCAAGATTGAAGTAGATGCGAACCTTTACCACATCATGGTAGAAGGTAAACCATTGATTATTGTTCTTTATGTCGATGATCTGATTTTGATAGGTGATGATTAGCTGATATAGTCTTGCAGGGAGGACCTTGCAAGAGAGTTTGAAATGAAAGACATGGGTCTTATGCACTACTTTCTAGGCATGGAGGTGTGGAAGAAAGATGGTGAATTATTTGCGTCTCAAGGAAAGTATTCCAATGAGATACTCAGGTGCTTTAACAGGGAGAAGTGCAAGCCCATGCAAAATCCTCTAGATGGGAATTGCAGGAAGGAGGATTCTACTTCAGGTGAGGTAGTAGCTGCTACTGTTTATCAACAGCTGATGGGTTCACTTATGTATCTGGTGAACACATGACCCAACTTATGCTTTGCGGTGAACCAGCTGAGTCAAGCTATGGTTCAGCCTACCAAGCTATTTTGGAAGGCAGCGAAGCATGTGCTGAGATACCTTAGAGGCACATCTTAGTATGGATTGTGGTACAGACGGACAGAGGGAGTGAAGATTCACGGCTTCATAGATGTGGATTGGGTAGGGAGTCCATCAAATAGGAAGAGCACTTCTGGAGGAATCTTCAACCTTGGTTCAGCTACAATTTCTTGGTACAATAGGAAATAGAGGTCAGTTGCACTTAGCTCAGCAGAGGTTAAATACATGGCTGCTAGTCAGGCTGCATGTGAGGCCATTTGGATGTGGAAGATTCTAGTGGGATTTTTTGGTCAGAGGATGGATCCAACTGTGATCTATTGTGATAATTAGAGTTGTATCAAACTCTTTGAGAATCCAGTTTTTCATGACGGGTCCAAGCACATTGATATCCGGTATCACCATCTTCGAGACTGTGTGGTAAAGAGGATCATGTTGTTGCAGTATGTTTCGACCGAGGAACGGGATGTAGATATTTTGACTAAGGCATTGTCAAAATGCAAGTTCAAGTTCCACAGAGACATGATTGGGTTTACTGATAATCCCTTTCTTTTGGAGAGGGAGCGTTGAAAATAGCAACAAGAAATGGTAAATATAGAAGTGCTAATTTTAGTACTGCTCTAAATAGCATTTCGAGATACCTTCCTATTTTAGATTAGTCCTTGAAATAAATAGAGAAGTAAAATTTGAATTTGATCTTAGTAGTTGTCTATAAAATAATTAATTAATTCACCATGAGTTAATTAGTTGTAGAAAATCAAACATGAAGTCTATGTGGTGACAAGCAACAGTTTCTCCATTAATTGAGGAATTTATCCATTAGTTAAAGAGATAAGGATGAGTTGTAATATTGAGTTGTAATTAGTTGGCTCAATTAACTGACTCAAGTCTAGTTAGATTAATTCAAACAGTTTGTTGAATTAATTGTGAGTTCAGTTAGTTAATGCATGCA
>APFE031097520.1:629772-661535 GCA_000404065.3 Pinus taeda
TTAAATTTAGAAAATAATTATTTAGATTTCATACATTAGAAAATTTAAAGTCAAAAAATAGGTCTTTTAAAAAAAGGGCCTGATGTGGAATTACCACTTTTTTAAATCAGCATGAAAATCACTACCATTTTAAAGCGTAATGTATATAAAAAAATTTAAAGTGCCAATAACTATGCTCTAAAAGGAACATGTGTGTTCTGCATCACCCCTTTTCAAAATCAAGTCACTTTTTTGCTATTTCTACAAAATGATTAACAATATCAGTTCCAGTTTCAAAGTTTACATTGTTAAATGTAATGTAAGTTATGTGATTAGTACAAGAAGCACGGAAATGCCTGGTTGGATGGTTGAAATTGACTACAAGAATTAGCAGTGCCAGTGAAGGTGAATTGGAACCTGCAACAATATGCTAGTAAAGCACTTCAGGAGCAGGCCATTGTGGGACACTAGTACCCAATAGTGTCCATTGATGGTTTAGGTAGGTATATGCCTTGGTTGTTTGAATTTACGATGTGAGGAAGACTTGCCAAGGGATGGATCACCTAGGATAGGGGATGCTAAGGAACTTGGAAGGTGAGTGACAGCAAGGAAGGGGTGACCGGATTTCCCAAGGAACTGTGTAGCAGAGAAGGAACATTCGGGATATTTGTTTTCGGTCATTACCATTTCTATATGGAATCATATGCACATTGGGAGTGCGCCATGGAACAATGAGCCAGTAACTATTCACTGAGAGGACAAGTGGAATTGGATTGTAGAGTGGGATATTGGATGCATATTTGACCTTGTAGTGTATTCTAGACTTGCTGGGAAGGAGGTGAATGCTAGTATTACTTTCAGAGGGATGTATCACCCAGGATCCGGGAATCACCCTGTCCTCTACACCACCCTAGCGACGCAACAGCACGTGGGGGTGGCGAGGTGATTCTGAAAATCACCCCACACTCTGCCCCACCCCGGTAGCCCAACGGCTTGTAGGGGTGGCGAGTGATTCTAGGAATCACCTCGCCCTCCTCCCCACCCTGGTGGCCCAACAACCCATGGGGGTGGCAGGGTGATTCTGTGAATCGTCGCACCTTCCGCCCCACCGTGGCAGCCCAATGGCTCATGGGGGTAGCAGGGTGATTCTAGGAATCACCCCACCCTTCGCCCCACCCCCATGACCCAATGTCCCATGGTGGTGGCGGGGTGATTCTGAGAGTCACCCCACCCTCCGCCCCACCCCGACTGCAAAACGGCCCACGGGGTGGCGGGGTGGTTTCGGGAATCACCCTGCCCTCTGCCCACCCTGGCGATCCAATGGCTCGTGGGGGTTGCGTGGTGATTCTGGGAATCACCTCGCCCTCTACCCCACCCCAGCAACCCAACGGCTTGCATGGGTGGCAGGTTGATTCCAGGAATCACCCTGCCCTCCACCCCACCCCGGTGGCCCAACGACTCATGGGGGTGGTGGGGTGATTTCGGTAATTACCTTTCCCTCTGCCCCACCCCAGCAGCCCAACGGCTCACGAGGGTGGGGCGGTGATTCCGGCAATCACCCAGAATAACCCCGTCCTCTCCCCACCTCGACGACCCAATGGCCCGTGGGGGTGGCAGGGTGATTCCGGGGATCACCCCGTCCTCCGCCCCACCCCAACGACCTAATGGCCTGCAGGGGTATCAGGGTGATTCCAGGAATCACCCCACCCTCTGCCCCACCCCAGCGGCCCAATGGCTTGCTAGGGTGGCCTGGAAATTTCGGGAATCGCCTCGTCATCCCTGCGGGCCGTTGGGCCGTCGGGGTTATTGTTATTGTCAAGCTTCAAGGGGAAAACAAATTCAAGGATGCAACCTATATGGTAAGACGTTTAATATTTATATTTGATTAATGTTAAAAATTTCATTTATGTACAAGTTAATTTATCTTTTACTATTTCATGTTACAGGCAAAAGTCAAATTTTCTTAACCATGAAGATGAACTATTTATAAATGATTTTGAGTGCATCCATATTGATAGTTGGGCAAAAGATGATAGCTATATATCTATGATTTTTAATTAGGTTGATGGAAAGAGTCATAGCCAAATATTGACTTATGATGATGTTGTGAGAAAACTAACATATGAAGACAAAGAAGCAAAAATGAGAGATAGTTAACATTTATCAAAACCACAATTATTGATTAACTATCCTATAGACATATGTTCAAATGAAGGAGATTGGGTTCTAGATTTATTTTCTAGCTCAAGTAAGTTTTATTATATGGAATTGAATTTCAATATGTTATTTCTTAATTTATATGTCATTGTACTAATTTACTTCATTATTTCTTTTGTGCTTGATAATTAGGTACAACACTAGCATGTTGCTTTCAAAAAGGAAGAAATTGCATTGCCATTGAAAAAGATCCAATGCAGTGCAATTTTATTTAGCAAAGAATTAATGCTCTTCAATTTCTTCCAGATGCAATGCAAGAAATTGGGTTGAAGAAAGGGGACTTTAGTGAATCTCGTGTGGCGAAAAAGGCAATGGAACCCAAACCACCATTACAAGAAATGATTGGAAAGGCATACATTGGGAAATTCACAGACATCAAAGATCTATTAGAAGAGGAAAATGAGCAAAATGAAGCAGAAAATATTGTGGAAGAAGACAATGATGAAAAGGATGAAGAGTTTGGATTACGTGACATTGTTGATTAAATTTAAGTTATGCTTGGAAATCAAGCTCATTTTTTGTAACTATTAATTCGTTATACTTGTAATGTTTTGACTTTGACATTTCATGAGAAGAATAAGCACTCAATTAAGGTTGTTATGCATTCAATATTTGTATTATGTGATTTCTGCATTAATTTCTGCATTAATTTTTATGTTAATCATTATTTTTTGAAAAAAACAGTGATTATTATTATTTTTTTTTAACATGAAATTCATTAAAAAAACTATTATTTAACCATTTTCAGTTAAAATTTTCCTATAAAAATTGTGATTTTGACATGTCATTTCTAATAAAAGAATTACAAAAAATTATCAAAACGTGTGGTTTTTTAGTTATATTTATGTTAAAAATGGTTATTTTTATGTCAACTGTAAAAAAATTATTGTTTTTTAAGAGACAATTATTTCATTGTGGATTGAAAAAATTAGTTAACAGTGTATAAATATGTAGAATATCGAAAATTCAAAATATCGACCTTCTTCTTTAAATATGCAAAACAATAAAAACCTCACTACAAAAAAAAAAAATTGAAGAAGAAGACGACTTAAAAAATTATTAAATTTAGAAAATAATTATTTACATTTCATACATTAGAAAATTTAAAGTCAAAAAATAGGTCTTTTAAAAAAAGGGTCTGATGTAGAATTACCACTTTTTTAAATCAGCATGAAAATAAATACCATTCTAAAACACAATGTACATAAAAAAATTTAAAGTGCCAAAAATTATGCTCTAAAAAGAGCATGTGTGTTCTGCATCACCCCTTTCCAAAATTGGGTCACTTTTTTGCTATCTCTACGAAACGGGTAACAGTATCAGTTCACATTTCAAATTTTACATTGTTTTGTATGATAATACAGAGATTGGGGTTTTAGGCTAAGGCATTCCCTGGGTTATTTCTTCTGTGTTATGTGTGATTGATTTCTCATTCTCAGTTATATGTGTTCTCATTGATCTTGCTCAGTTCGATTAAGCTTCCGCAAAGTTTGATGTAGAAGTATATCTTGTATTTTGCTTTAGTCTATTGCATAATCTATTGATCTACAGTGAGAATTTCTACATTAACTTCAAAAGAAATATCAGAGAGATCGCATTTCTGGTGATCATACTGGGGAACTTCGATCCTCAGTCTCATAAAACTTTAAGGAAACCTTAAATTTAATCTTGAGCCCCTTAAGGTCATTTTCTGAAGTCAATTTTCAAAAATTTCATAAAAACAGTTAAAAAAGTTACAATTCTGGCTCCTAAGAAGATTCACTATAATAGGGCAAACCCAGATCCAAACCCTGCAACTATAGTTGATGACCCAGAAAGAATTTTAAGACAACCCAAAACAATAGAAACTCAAGCTAGTAGTAACAAGTTAGTTAGAGCTAATTCACTCCCTGAGGAGTTGTCAACTTTAGAGGACATCCCTTTTGATTTGTCATTTGACCTCGCATTATTTAGAAGTAAGTCTGAGAATGCAATCCATGAAATAGTCTTAGACCCTGATTTTGTTCAACTCATTGAATCAAAAAGGATTATTCATTAAGATTTAGATAAATTTGTCATTGAGACTTTTGACAAGATAGAAGCTTGGGCCTCTAAATTGATAAGTAATATAGGTGATTCTTACATTCAACAGTCTATTGAAACAACTACCCTTACTACTGCTACCCCTGAAGTTTCTGCACAAACTTCACTCACTGTAAATACCCCTTATTTTACCACAACTTCACCAATTGTATCTACCACAATCCAATCACCTAAACCAATTATTAATCAACCATCCTCATCATCATCTAGTTCACCTCCATCAGTTTCAAGTCCTTCCTTAAGCACCACAACTTTACCCCCTAGTCAAGCCATAATCATAGCAATGGCAAACCGATATGCACCTCTTGTTTTACCTGCTCAACTCCATGCCATGCCCATAGATTATCAGATTAAAATCTTCCTGTTTGATGCTATTGGTCAGTATACTGCCCAGTAGCATGTAAACTAGATGTCTGACTTTTTTGAGTTGCATGAGATAGATGAAGCAGATGTCCAAATGAGGTCGTTTGCCCAAAATTTAACTAGGGATGTCAAGAAATGGTTCAAAGCCTTTCCTGCCAACCATATTGTAGACTTAGCTAATTTTCATAGGTTATTCATTGATAGATGGGAGAGAAAGAAAAACCAATTGCAAATACTTTCTGAATATGGAAACATTAGAAGAGCTCCTAATAAGTCAATTTAGGATTATTGCACTAGGTTCAATAGTATCTACAATGCAATTCCAGCCAATATTAAGCCTCCACCTGACCTAGCATTAATAAAATTCCCTGATGGTTTTGATGTTGACATGTCATACCAACTAAGGGAAAGAAACCCTGAAACACTTGAACAAATCGAAAGCAATATTGTTAGTGTAGAGGCCAACCTATTAGCCAAGAAAGCCTAAATGAGAAATGAAAATAAAGTTGTATTTAAAGAGGAAGATTCCACTTTAGATGGAAAAGTAGATATTTTAGCTAAGAGTTTAGAAATAATAATAATGGATAGGTTAGAAAACATGGAGAGGAAAAATCAATGGGAGAATAAACAACAACAACCCCCAACAAGAAACCCCAATTTTAGGAAGAACCCTAATGCTTGAAAGAATGCTACACCAGATCAATAGATTAGGCCCCCCTTCCAAGAGAACTATGTTGAGGATTCATAGAACCAAGAAGAAGAGGATGATACCCAGATTAGCTTACTAGAAACCAAAGAGGAAGATATTGTTTTTCTTACTCCAGAAGAGCAGGAGTTATATATGTTGCAGCAATTGTAGTTAGAATCTGGTGAATCCTTTGATTTTAAACAGGGATATGAGTCAGCTACATATGAGGTACACAAACAATATAGCTTGAGAAGTAAAAATAATAACAAGACTCCCATTAAAAGATCCATCCAAACCGAGACTAAGATAATAAAAGAATCTCCAATTAACAAAGTGTTACAAATCTCCCTAGGGGAACACCAGAGACTTCAACCCCTAAAATTGTAGA
The DNA here is from genome assembly GCA_000404065.3 of Pinus taeda. Taxonomy (NCBI): domain Eukaryota; kingdom Viridiplantae; phylum Streptophyta; class Pinopsida; order Pinales; family Pinaceae; genus Pinus; species Pinus taeda. The sequence goes on from APFE031097520.1 coordinate 635,490, forward strand.
TATAACCTCCACTGAAACCCAAACAGAGACAATTACTGAAAACAATCAAAATAAGAGAAATCAAGGCAAAAGAATAGAAACACAGACTGAAATGCCTAGTACTGAGAAACATAATAAGCACACAAACTGCACATATTAAGGAATATCTAAATCAAACAAACAAACCTCAGCTCCCTTTCAACATCAAAACTGAAATAGCAAAATTAAAGATATTAGTTCCTTTGACCAAAATAGTAAGGAATGAATGTTATAGGTCACAGATAACTTAAACTTTAAACATAGGAGAGGGAGAGGATTTTGTTAATTTGAATGATGATCAACCTGAATTATTGTTTGGCTCTTAGGCCAATGGTATTCATCTGCAAGGGGGAGTTCCTCCTTTTTACATTAGCCTAAACATTCATGACAATATATTGCATAACGTTATGTTGGACTCAGGGGCATCCTACAATTTGATGCCAAAGGCAATAATGGAAAGACTAAACCTAGACATTACCATGCCATATAAGGATTTGTTTTCTTTTGACTCTAGCCAAGTTAAATGCCTTGGTCTGATCAAGGACTTCTGTGTAACTCTTGTCCAATGCCCTACAAAGAGTATTCTATCAGAAATTGTAGTTGCAAACATCCCACCAAAATATGGAATGTTGCTATCTTTCTCATGGGGAGAAAAACTGCAGGGATCCTTGCAGTTGGATATGTCTTATGCCGCCATATTTGCTTTTGGCCAACCAATAAAACTATATAGAGAGACCTTGATGAAACACATGGTGTGTAGAGAGGAAAAACCACAAAATTTTCCCATATACTCCATGCATTCAGATATGGACTCTTTTATCTTGTACAATGCAGAAAATGATAATAAGGAAATCACAGCTAAAGACCTAAAATACAAAACAACTAACAGTGAGAACATATTTCATGAGTCACTTTGGCATCTAGACTTTGATGGGTTTGTAAATAGGTTAGGGGTTGGTGCAGGACTGTGGATCCATAATATGGAGAGTAATCATGCTGAGGGACATGCTTTCAGATTGAACTTCAATTGTACCAATAACATGGCCGAATATGAAGCCCTAATTCTAGGGTTACAATTGGTTAGGAAGTTGGGAGCCAAAAGAGTTTCCATCATGGGAGACTCATAGTTGATTATTAAATAGATTAATGGTGAATACTTTGTCAACAACCCTAGGCTTAGTAAATATAGGGATACTATTCTAGACTTGATCAAAGACCTCCTGGAAACAAACTTTGCTACCATTCCTAGAAAACAAAACATGTAGGCCCACAGTTTGGCCAATTTTGCTCGTACCTGTAAATTTCCATTTCAACCCAACCATTAGTACACTGCAGAAGTCAGACATAGGCCTGTTATACCAAACAACCTGAAGTATTGGCAGATTTTCTCCCAAGATTCTCATATTTACGATTTCATGAACAATGAAGGTGAGTTTCAGAATTGCAAGATAGATACTACCTGTTCAGTAGACAATAATATAGAAAGTAGCATAGATGTAAATATTTTATATATAGCTAAACCAACTAAATTTACTAGAGTAGAAATAGATAGTTTAGAGAATGTAGATATTGAAGAAATAATGAATGATGATCCTGAGATTCTTAATCTGAAAAAATAATTTTTTGCCTAAGGGATTAGTCCCTTTAGAAGATTTGTTTGACTCTAATGATGTAACTAGGAAACCCAAAATGGAACCTTTGAGAGCTAACATAGAAGAGGTTAACATAGGAACTGAGGATAAACCAAAACTCATTAAAGTATAAAAAGCCTTACCTCCAGAGGAAAAGGTTAAATACAACAATCTGTTTAAAGAGTTCCAGGATGTATTTTCCTGGAGTTATGAAGACTTAAAATCTTATGACACCAACATAATCTAACACAAAATACGTCTAAAAGAATATCATAAACCTTTTAAACATAAAATTAGGAGAATAAACCTAGTTCTTATGCCCTATATTGAGAAGGAAGTTAAAGAATGTTTGATGCCCAAATAATAGCCCCCATTAGATACTCAGATTGGATTTCAAACTTAGTCGCTACTAGGAAAAAGACTGGTGAAATTAGACTTTGTGTAGATTTCAAAAATTTAAACAAGGTCTCACTAAAAGATAACTATCCTCTACCAAAAATGGACCATATCCTAGAGAGGGTAGTAGGCTCATCTAGGATTTCACTGTTAGATGGATTCTCTGGGTAGAACCAGATCTTAGTTCAACCTGAGGACCAAGCCAAAACTGCATTTACTACTCCTTGAGGTACCTTCATGTATTTGAAGATGCCTTCCAGATTAATGAATTCAGGTGCCACATTTCAAAGAGCTATGGATATAGCTTTTGCCAAGGATATCCATGAACTCCTAGTAGTATACCAAGATGACATCACAATCTTCTCTAAATCTGACAATGAACACCTAGACTACCTGAGAAGAGTGTTTATCAAATGTAGAAAATTTTGGATTTTTTTAAATCCCAAAAAGACACTCTTTGGTCTAGAAGAAGGAAAATTGTTGTGACGTATCATATCTAAAGATGGGATTAGAATAGATATTGCTAGAATAGAGGCCACTTTTACCAGTACCCATCCTAGAATCATTAGAGAGTTATAGTCATTTCTAGGCAAGATAAACTTTCTTAGGAGATTCATTTCAAATCTAGCAGAACTGACTAGAGAATTAAATAACATGCTAAGAAAGGACTCAGCACTTAAATGGATAGTGGAGGCCAAAAAATCCTTTGAATCCATCAATGAGGCCTTAACAAAAACCCCAGTCCTAATAAGTCCTAATTTTAACAAGGATTTTATAATTTTTTCTTTTGCATTAGAACACACCATTGCAGCAGTCTTGCTGCAAAAGAACAACCAAGGATATGAACAACCAATTGCATTTTTTAGTAAATCATTAGCAATTCCACACTCAAATACAATATTATGGAAAAACAAGCATTATCTTTAGTGAAGGCTATCAAAGACTTTAGGGTATAGATTCTGTATTCTCACATTATTGCTTATGTTCACAATGCTATAGTTAAGGACATTTTGACACAAAATGGGCGTGAAGGGAAAAGAGGCAAGTGGATTTCCACAATATTGGAATATGACATAGAGATAAAGTGAACTAAGCTTATCAGAGACCAAGGTTTAGCCAAACTCGTGGTCGAATCAAACTATCAAGCCCTTGATATAAACTTCATTAGTGCCCTTAATGATCAGGAAGAGATGGCGACTCCACTGATCAGTGAACCTTTTACTAATTCACCCAGGTATGCAGATATTATATTTGTATTACAAAACTTACAAGCTCCTACTGGTTTGACAAGAACTAAAGCTAGATTTTTAAAGATGAAGTCATTAAAGTATTGTATCATAGATAATGCACTGTTTTGGAGAGACAATAGTGGTATTCTTTTGAATTGTTTACTGAAAAATGAAGCTGATAAAATCATGCAAGAGTTTCATGCAGGGGATTGTGGAGGACACTTGTACTAGAAGACTATTGTTAAAAAAATCCTGAGGGTTGGCTTTTACTGGCCCACTTTGTTTGTAGATGTTAAGAAACATGTGACCTCTTGTCATCAATGTCAGATATTTGAGGGAAAGAGAAAACTTTTACCCTTTCCTTTTAAACCAATTTCCACTGAAATGCCATTTCAACAATGGGGGTTAGACTTCATTGGAGAAATACACCCAACCTCCTCAGCTCAGCACAAGTGGATTTTGATAGCCACTGACTATTTTACTGAATGGATAGAGGCAATACTTTCTAGGCAAGCCACAGACATTGTCATAATCTCCTTCCTAGAGAGTAATATCCAATCAATATTTCGATGTCCCCAAAAGCTCATTACTGATAATGCAGTTGCCTTTAAATCCAAGAGAATGATAGACTTCTGTAACAAATACCACATCACCCTTGGCCATTCCACATCCTATTACCCTTAAGGTAATGGACTAGTAGAGTCATCTAACAAAAGCTTGGTCAATATCATTAAGAAATTGTTGGAAGAAAACAAAAAGACATGGAACAAGAAGTTAGTCAATGCCTTATGGGCAAGCAAATTGACTACTAAAAGGTCCATTGGAACATCACCTTATCAGTTGGTTTATGGGATGGATGCAGTTTTCCCATCGTCTTTGGGAGTCCCAATGATGAAGATCATCTAGGAATTACAAGTGGAACCAAATCATATTCAGAGAAGAATAAATCAAACCATACACCTGCAGCAGACCAAAGAGAAAGTATATGTAAAATCACAGGTAATCCAGGATAAAATCAAAAAGTTTTTTGATAAAAAGACTAAAGCAGATGATTTTTACATAGGAGATAAAGTCCTTAAGTGGGATTCAAGGAGAGAAGACAAAGGAAAGCATGGAAAATTTGATTTTTAGTGGCAAGGGCCTTATGTCATTTATGGCTACAGGGGCAACGATGCCTATTTCTTGAGAGAGATGGATGAATCAGATCTACCAGGAGGACCTGTTAATGGTAGAATGCTGAAGCATTAATTTTCCACTGACTCACAATAGTTAACTTTACTTTGCATCATTTTAAATAACAGTGTAGAGTGTAGATTGGATTGGATGGTAATCCTTTGAAGTTGAAGCCCGGAGAGAATGCCCTAAGCTTTGAAGGATTCACTATCATAATTATCAATAAAGCAGAATCATAGAAGGACAGTTCACAAGGTAACTTCAGTCACAATTCAAGGGCTACTGGTCTTTAGAGTTCTTGTCATTTCACTAGGAAATTCCATCCCCATGTGTGGCCACTGTTAGAGTCCTATAGTGATAAGATTCATAATTTTGAATTAGCTGAGGTTAAGTCTTGTAATATTGTACATACCTTTACTTTCTGCAAATGTTTTCCATATTAAAATTTAAAAATGTAAAGAGGGTATGTCCTAAAAGAAATATCAAAGGACAAGAAAAATAAGAAAAGATCAAAAAAATGAAAAAATATGAACCCCAAACAAAAACAGATCATGAAAGTGTGCAAGTCCAAGTGCCACTACTCTTTACTTTACTATTTAGAATAATGGTTTTGTGCATCTTGTCAAACATGCCACAACCCATGATAGTCAAACTATTTAATATTGAATACATCATGATTTGATTTTTATGTTTATAGTTAGGGAATAGAAACTTGCTCAAACAGTTTAATCTTGGCAGATTAGTAGGTAAGTAGAGAAATAAAAGGAGCTCATCAGTTTAATCTGAGCCCTTGGAAGATATAAGGTTAGAAGTAGATAGTTTGTTTCATAAAAGAAAAGGAAAGAAAAGGGTTTTCTAGCTTAAGTGCACCGAACAAAGTGAAGAAAAATGTTAGGGTAAGTAAAAGGATAAGTAGAAGAAAGGTTGCAGAATTACAAGCTATTTGAGGCATAAGCACATCTATCATGTTTAATCATGTGTTTCAGTGCACAGGAACAATTGTGAAAGAAAAAGGATGTTCTCAAGTTAATTTGGTTAACTTCCCCCATTCCATTTCACCCCTCACTACATACTTAACTAATTTCCCCTTTTACCACTTCATTTCTTATGTAAACCCCTTTTCCCTTCATTTTTACCCTTCCCCCTTCGTTCCACACATTCCCTAGTAAATTACCATCTAAATTCATTCCCCTACTTAAAAGACCCCTTTTTCCCTAGTGTGAAATCCTTATCCCATGCAAAAATCATTTTCCCTTTGTTAAATTCCCTATAAATCCCAAAAAACCCACAAAAACCTCTTATCCTAACTATTATCCCCCCCCTCGCATTACTTTATTAACCCTTCACATTCACTTTTCCTTGCTATACTCCATAAACCCACATTATAGAATAACCACGTAATTATACATTGATTAATTACATTTAAGGGTAATTAACCATGGGCCCCACTAAATATCTCCCCCATCTCCTGTTGTGCAACTCCACCACGTGATGACCATCGGATCTTCCACCCCCATATCCTACAGCCCTCACCCATATCATGCTCGTTCATTTCCTGACCTTTACCAACCCGAGAGCACGCGATATGGGCGGTATTTCTCGGGCCCCCTTGGGTTGCGTGGCAGCACCACATTAAGTTGTGTGCTCTCTGGAAAATACCACCCATCACTCAAAAGTAGTGTGATGGCTCCCTAAACCACCTCCTTGCCCAACGCAAAAACCTTCCACTGTTCATAAAAAGTTTCCACGCCAATTTTCTAACCATTCCCGGTTAAAAACTTGTTGACCCCCATTTTCACTCTTTTCACGCATTTTCTCTATGAAAGCATTCCAAGCTCTCGTACACCCCCGAGCTTCTCCAACCATTTCCGACCACCAATTGCAGCCTGAAGAAGCTCTAGACACCCCAGTTCAGCCCTCTGGTGCATGATTGAAGTCACAGAAACCTCTACAGCCACCATTCAAAACCAGTTTGCAACTTGAACCATAAATTCCAAGTATTTCAACACAGAAATAGAACATCCCTCTCAAATTCAAAAGTATACAGTAAATTCAAGAAATAAATAATTGAATTTAATAAATTTACATTGAATTGAGATTATTTCCCCTTAAATACCGAAAATCCCTATCCTACAAATTGCTAATACCCTATCCCTGTACCAAAGTTGCAAAGACTCCATTTTCACAAGCTGTATAAGCCCAGTTCCCTTATATTATCACAAAGATGGTTGCCCCAACCTCTTTGGATGTCCGAACAATCACAACCCCTCACCTGGACATTGACCATTTGGCCCTAATAGAAAGGGATTTCCAAATTAAAGACATAGCCACTCCAGGCCACCTCTTAAGAATACACTACTAGGCCAAGGATAGGTTCCTAAACCATGCTGATGACATCAACCTTTGGGAATCCAATTTTCCCAAGTATATATTCCCATAAGTGCACCCATTCCCAGACATAGTACATTTTTTTCATGCCTATTATGTTCCAATCCATAGGGATATTGAGGCACCAAACCATGAGATATTATTCATCATTATTGCTGAATCCATCAACTAGATGGTGCAAATCCATCCTAGTTATAATCTGACTCCTTTTTCCATTGGAAATGTGCTGGACCTATACATCACACTAAATCTAGTCCAAATCAAACAAATATTCTAGAATTTCATCATTGAGGAGAGAAATACTCCTAAAGACATTCCCCCCTATGTTGCCACTATTTTTTCAGAGACTAGCAGGAGAATAATCATCATGCTCTCATGCATCCTAGGATACACATCAGATGAGCATGTGGATGAGGTCATCATGGCCTTCTTATCCATTTTCACTCCAGGCAAACCTCCTGCTATTATGTATGAGTGTGCCCAGTTCATTGCAGACAGAATGGATGAACCGTTCACTAGACTGCCCACTGATAGAGTTTTCAAATAATCTCCAGTGTTGTTTCATATGTTCTTATATTACCAAACAAATAAGTTCCCTTTGAGGATCCAGAAATTGGACACCAAGGGAAAGGAGAGATCAATCATCTACTAGACACCCTTGGTCCACAAGGTTTCCACATCATTCACCTACAAAGATTTCATAGACTCCTTTGTGTACCTGTTCATGAACATGTTGACTTATAAGACTCAACCTAGAATCAGCCCAGAGATTAAGGGAGTACTACAATTGGCCAAGAACAGTAAGGTGGGAGATTGCTACTTGTACCAAAACCACGGTGAGATTAGGATTTATGGCTATGAGCTAGCCCCCTACAAGTTGCCCAAATACCTCCCTATGAGGATATTTTCTCTTGAGTACTTCAGGAAAATCATCAGCTTTCATGAGATCAACTTCCTAGATTATAGGAAGAAAACCTAGTTCAAAGTCAAGAACCAAATGAGCCCATTTATTTGCAACAACAGAGAGGTAGGACTAGAGGTTGACATGTTACTTCAACTAAATAAATTCAAAAATAGTTTCATCTGGCACTATGACCCTCATGGGGTCATAAACAAGCTAAGAATAAAAGTCAAGTTGGGAGCATACATCCACCACCCAAGGCTTGACATTGAACATTTTTCTAACCAAGATGAGTGGGTGGAGAAGACTTTGATTGACATGGACAACACTATTGTGGATATAGAGAATACACTTATTGATTTGGAGAGACAATTTGATCACAACTCTTTCCTGTAGGTTCCATAACAAGGAGGGCCAATGAACATTCCTCATGTCATACAAACCCCAGTAAATGAGGAAAAGAATCCTAAAAGGAGTAGGGAAGAGGCATCTAGATTTGCCATGGAGACTATTGATGAGTTGGTTGACTCAAGCAAGAGGCAAAAATTGAATCTTGTCTTTGAACAGGAGGATAACATTGCATCAGAAGAAATAATTAACACTGAGGCGATGGGACAGAAAGGTAAACAAGCAATTGCATCAGAGGAAACACAATAGCCCTCAACATCCATGATCTGAAAATGGGGCTCTTAGGCTTCTTGTCTAGCTTACAAGAACCTCTTGCACTTCCAAAGCTTGAATTTTCCCAAGTCTTTAATGATTAACCAATGCGGAATTAAGTAATGCTTGAAAATATAGGTGTATGCTTGTATTTGTTTTTAGCTGATTATTTTCTTTAAAATCTGTTATGTATGTTGATATTTAAATGTGCTTAAACTGAAACATAAATGCATATAATTGTGAATAATGTAGTGGTAAAAACATACACATAAGACAACAAATTTAATTTGGAGTTCGCCCACAACTCTTGGGCTACGTCTCTGTGAGCTCTAGTTAATTCAACTAGGCTCTCTGGGATTATGGTATAAGTCTTTTACAAGTCTTTGACTCTACTCTTGTTTTTCTACACATAGACAGTGGGTTCAAATACCATTTTATCCCTTTGGCTCTTGAAGCTCTGGCTTTTGGCTCTTGGCTCTTGACTCTGGCTCTTTGGCTCTTGGTTCTGGCTCTTAGCTCTGACTTTGGCTCTTTGGCTCTGGTTCTGGCTCTTGGCTTTGAATCTTAGCTCTTTGGCTCAGGCTCTTGGCTCTTTGGCTCTCCACACTGGCTTCTATCTGCCTACTGCAACCTTCACACACTCTAGCTTTTCACTTGAACTTCAAGTCACCCCAAAGTCTCCCTCAGCTGCTCTTTTTCTTCTGTGCTATCTCAATGTTGCCTCCTTGGCTTCTATGCTTCAGCAACTCGGCCACCATCAACAGTTTAGCAGCCCTATGTAGTAGCTCTTTGGCTCTCTATCGCTCTACTCTCTCAGCTCTCTGATGCTACTACTTTCAACATTCAGCAGCAAACAATAACTTGGCCACCGTTCAACAACCGAGCAACCTTGTGTCTTTGACATTCATGGCTTAAAAGCTAAATCGCACTGCCTGTTGGTTTTCCCTTTTGGGCTCTACAACTTCCAACCATGTCTGCTCAAATACCTTCTTTGGCATTCATTAATAATTGCATAATTCCCTTTGGGTAGGCGGCCACCTATTTCTACCACAAATGAGGGCAATCGGCACTTGAAATCATTAGTAACAGTCATTCTCTGTTTACACAGAGAACGTTGTGAAAACATGGGAAATCTGCATAAAAAGCAATATATCATACTTCAAACTCTCATAACACCACTTTATAGTGCCATCGGGTCCACTTGGGGATTTCCATCGCATATCACAATTGGCCTGCTCCTTTGTATTTCACAATACAATAAAACATGCAGAAAAACATATAAAACTGCCTTTCGGTGGATTTGAAAATATATAAAATCTGGCTTATCGCCCCATCAGGTTTGGGTGATTGCAGACACAAGTCGCACCGCCCCGGGCCCTTTCCTTTTTAGATCACCGGCAGCGATCCACTGATATCAGCAATCGGAGTCGCAAGTCACATCGGCCCGTTGCACTGTATGCTTCCGACTGTCTCCGATTGCCTCTGCCAATTGTGATTGTTGATCAGATCTAGACCATTGATCAGCCAGATCCGATGGCCCCTATGCAACCATTGTTAATGCCTCCTGATAGCCTTGTTTTCAGAGTTTTCTCCATGTTTTTAAGGCCCGATAGTGTAACTCGATATTTCTAAAGGTGCTCCTTTTGTGCTTGTTTTGCCCTTTTGGGAGATTTGGAAGACTTAGAGGGCTTTTAGAACCATATTTCAAGGGATTTTTGCCTATTTTTCCTTTGAAAAAAGGCAGCTTCATTTTATGATAGCTTTCCCATTTGAAGTCTGTTTTTTCCCATTTAAGTTGCGTTGGATTCAGAATGGAGCGATCCCCGCAATGAGACTATGTCTGAGAGCAACCTGTGATTTTCATTTTCCTCTGATTTACAAAGGATTTGTTCCATTTGGCACTTTTTACCTCTTGCATGAAGTTTTTAGACTTAGAGGTTTATTCAAAATCCATTTTTGGATCACACCTTCCCACTAAAAGTACTTTTGGTCTCCAAAAGACTGATATACTGATCTGAACAGTAAATGAGAGTGACTCACCCTCTTCTTTTAGCCTCCCTTACACTTGCCTTTGCATAGTGGCTTTGTGCCAAAGTTTCTCACCACTTCCCTTCTCTTGGATGGGCTAGTCTTCCTGAGAAGAATTGTCTTCCTCCTTGCCTTCCTGCAAAAATTCTACTAAAATGGTCATAGAATGTAGTTTGAGCTTCTTTGCCTTGATCATTGATCCAAGGTGGCTCAAAAAATCTGAAGTACATCTACTCCACAAAACTTTCATTTGTACCTGTTTGACAAGTTTCCAACAACAACTGTTAACAACAACAGGCATACAGACAACAACTGGATGGACTAAACTCCTGCTTCAACAAAAGAAACAGATTTTCACATCTTGTGAACACCTCCACATCTTACATCTGCATACAAATGATGGACTAGAAAACAAGCCCACAAAACATTTCTTTAAAGCAAATGACTCTTCAAGTCAAGCATGTAGAAAAAGACCATTAGGACTCTTTTTCCAAAAGATGAAACTTTCATCATTATCTCCATTTGGAGACGAAGTTAACTTCCTTCAAGTCAACATGGCATCACATGCAATGCATGCATTTCATCCCTTAACTTTCACTTAAGCACACTATACTTTCGAAGTTGAAATGAAATATAATGTAGATGCATCAATAGACATGCAATCTTAATTGGATAAGGACTCTAGTTGTTCCTTACCAATCACTTTCAAAGTTACTACCCTTGCCTACACATAAGCATCATCATATGAATCATTTTGAGACACATCATTCATGGAATCTTCACTCCCATTTCTGCCATCTTCTCCTTCCACTTTCTTCAGCTTTGGTGGAAGCATTGTTGGATTCAGTGTCCAACACTTTGCAGCAAGATGTCCTTGCTTATGGCAGCAAGTGCACTGCATGTGCATACTCTTGATAGCATGATTTTCCTTGTCCAATGGACCTTTGGCTTTTTGCTTCTTTTCCTTATTCTGCTTCCTGTATGTAGCCATTTTCTTCCAACATCTAGAAACATCATGGTTATCCAAACCACAAAAGGAACATGCAACTCCTTTCCTATACATATGTGGAAATTCATCACGCTTTGCAAAATCAAAAGGAATGTGTTTAGAAATAGATTTATACCTACCTCTTTCACCTTTATTGCCTTCATGAGGAGGTGAAGTAAATGAAGGAGTGGCTCCATTTGGAGCACCATCAAACTCTTCAAGGCTGTTAGAGTCTCCCCAACTCTCTGGTTCATGTGTTTTATTCTAAACACCTGCATCCTGCAATTGATGTTTCAAGCTATTGCATTCCTCTTGGATGTAGCCTTCACACTTTTGAGGTAGAGGACATGAAATGAAACTCCTTCTTGGGACTGTTTCAATGGCTTTCATGGCAGCTTTGGAATTCTCTCCATAAGACTGTCCATAGCCAAGACCCAAATATTTATGCCTTTCCTCAACCATTATTGGTTCAACAATACCTTGTGCATGCTTTCCCAAGCCATTTCCTTCATAGCCCATCTTGGACATTAGCTTGGAACCTATGCCTTTAGTATGTTTCTCAAAAGAACCAATACAAGCATTCTCAGAGGCATTTGAAGACAAAATGGAATGGCTTACCTCTTCTTCAAGCTGGTACTTGACTAAGGCTTCTTGGACAACAAAGAGTTGTGTTTCCAACTCATGCATCCTTTTGAGGTTCATATTTGCAATATGAAATTGCCTCTCCATTTCTTATAATTTGTTAGCAAGCAACTGCTTCTCTTCCTTCATGGAATTCAACTTCTTTCTAAGCGTGCTGCTTTTCCTTCCATCCTCATACATTTCTCTCACCATATCCATCATGGTGCACAATTCTTGCTTCATGTCTTCATCACGGAATCTTGTGAAGATAGCAAAACTTGAGGACCCACTTGTAGAAGTTGTCATTATACCAATGAACAAAAAAACTTCAAGAAGATAAATAAAGAGCTTATTTAAGCAACCTCTTGCAACAAACCTCTTGTGCTTTGGATTGCCTTGAGGTCCTTGGGATAGAAGAATGCCTTCAACTCTTCTTCCTTCTACAAACGCAGCAAATAGTCAATCTACAAACAAGCATATAATCAGCCTCTTGCTATTCAAACACCTTTTAGACAAGAAGTCTTTGCTCTGTCAATCAAGCATTCTGATATAATCCTTCTTTAAAGGTGGGGTTAATCAAACTTAAGCTCTGATACCACCTGATCTGAAAATGGGGCTCTTAGGGTTCTTGTCTAGCTTACAAGAACCTCTCCCACTTCCAAAGCTTGAATTTTCTCAAGTATTTAATGATTAACCAATGCAGAATTAAGAAATGCTTGAAAATATAGGTGTATGATTGTATTTTTTTTCAGCTAATTATTTTCTTTAAAATCTATTGTGTATGCTAATATTTAAATGTGCTTAAACTGATATATAAATGCATATAACAATGAATAATGCAGTGGTAAAAACAGACACATAAGACAACAAATTCAATTTGGAGTTCACCCACAACTCTTGGGCTACATTTCCGTGAGCTCTAGTTAATTCAACTAGGCTCTCTGGGATTATGGTATAAGTCTTTTATAGGTCTTTGACTCAACTCCCGTTGTTCTACACGTAGACAGTGGGTTCAAATACCATTTTATCCCTTTGGCTCTTGAAGCTCTCGATTTTGGCTCTTGGCTCTGGCTCTTTGGCTTTTGGTTCTGGCTCTTAGCTTTGACTCTGGCTCTTTGGCTCTTGGTTCTGGCTCTTGGCTTTGACTCTTGGTTCTTTGGCTCTCCACTTTGGCTTCTTTCTACGTTTTGCAACCTTCACGCTCTCTGGCTTTTCACTTGAACTTCAAGTGACCTGAAAGGCTCCCTCAGCTACTCTTTTTCTTCTGCACTGTCTCAATGCTGCCTCCTTGGCTTCTATGCTTCAACAACTCAGCCACCATCAACAGTTTAGCAGCCCTGCATAGTAGCTCTATGGCTTTCTATTGCTTTGCTCTCTCGGCTCTTTGATGCTACTACTTTCAACATTTAGCAGCAAACAATAACTTGGCCACCATTCAACAACCCAGCAGCCCTGTGTCCTTGACATTCATGGCTTAAAAGCCAAATCGCACTACCTGTTGGTTTTCCCTTTCGCGCTCTGGAACTTCTGGCCATGTCTGCTCAAATCCCTTCTTTGGTGTTCATTAATCATTGCATAATTCCATCTGTGCAGGTGGCCACCTATTTCTGCCACAAATGAGGGAAATCGGCACTTGAAATCATTAGTAACAGTCGTTCTCTATTTACACAAAGAACACAGTGAAAACATGGGAAATCTACATAAAACACAATATATCAGACTTCAAACTTTCATAACCCCGCTTTATAGTGCCATCGGGTCCGCTTGGGGATCGCCATCGCATATCACAATTGGCCTGCTCCTTTGTATTTCACAATACAATAAAACATGTAGAAATACATATAAAACTGTCTTTCGGTGGATTTGAAAATATATAAAATCTGGCTTATCGCCCCATCGGGTCCGGCTGATCGCATGTCTCTAGGCCTGGGGTCCTTCCCTTTTGGGATCGACGATAGCGATCCACTGATATCAGCGATCGTAGTCGCAAGTCATACAGCCCTAGGGCCTTTTCTTTAGGGATCACTGACAGCGATCCACCGATATCGGGGATCACAGTTGCAAGTCGCATCAGCCCATCGCACTGTATGCTTCTGACTGTCCCCGATTGTCGCCACTGATTACGATTGCCATTTGGATCTAGATCGTTGATCGGCCAGATCCGACAACCCTTGTGCAACCATTGTTAATGCCTCCTGATAACCTTGTTTTTAGATTTTTCTCCATGTTTTTAAGGCCTGATAGTGTAACCCGATATTTCTAAAGGTCCCCCTTTTGCGCTTGGTTTGCCCTTTTGGGAGATTTGGAAGACTTAGAGGGTTTTTAGACCCATATTTCAAGGGATTTTTGCCTCTTTTTCCTTTGAAAAGGGGCAGCTTCATTTTATGATAGCTTTCCCATCTGAAGTCCATTTTTTCCCATTTAAGTTGTGTTGGATTCAGAATGGAGGGATCCCCACAACGAGACTATGTCTGAGAGCAGCCTGTGATTTTCATTTTCCTCTGATTTACAAAGGATTTGTTCCATTTGGAACCTTTTACCTCTTGCATGAAGTCTTTAAGACTTAGAGGTTTATCCAGGATCCATTTTTGGATCAATCCAACACACATTTGATAGATAGACTACTGAGTATGGAGATCACTTCCTATGTCAGGCCAACTGACAAGGAAAAGTTCATCAAAGACAATTTAAAGAAATCAAAATGAGGAATGAGAGACTGAAGGCAGAGACATATCCCAATACCTCAAGCTTACACCACTAAACTAGATAAGACTGATGTCAGCCTCTGACATCAAAGAAGGAAAAATGCAGATCTCATTCTTGTAGCCCACTGTACAACAACCAAAGACCTTAATAGACTACGAGAAGACCAATTTTGAGGTCTTAGCTAGGGATGTTCATCCCATTGATTAGATAGAATTTCAAAAGCAGGTTGGAGAAATGATCTACTCCACCCTCACTATAGAGGCCATGGCTGCTTACAAGATACAGGATTCATTGGACATTATAACAGCTCAATTCAACCTGGAGAGAGCCTCTTCACAGGATAAATACACCAGGATAAAGTCCTTGGAGGACTTGGTTATTGAACTGGGCCATGACCCAAGTGATGTAAAGGCCACAAAGAAATTGTTAAAAAAGAAGAATGAGGACATAGCAACCCTCAAGAAATAGCTCAAGTTGCCTCATTTGCAGTACCCACAAATAAAAGAAGCTCTAGAAAGCCAGATAAATCATGAGGAAATGATGGACTTAGTGCTGCAAATGAATGACCACTTAAAGGAGATGGAGAAGGAGCTGGATAGCTTGATTTAGCTCAAACAAGCTAGTATTGATAATGCTCCTGCAACTATCATTCCAACAGTGACCACAAATGTACCTTCTACTTTGGCAGCAACATTAGCTCCCACTACTCCAATGGCCACTACACTATCAACATCTGCACAGACTACATTATCAACAAGATCAACAACAACAACCTCCACAAGTGATGAAGAAAATAGGCTGGTAAAAGTAATGGAATAAATGTCCTTTTAGACCAATGAGATGAAAAAACTGAAAGAGAAAGTTAGCAGCCTTGAGACAGATTGCAAACTTGCCCAAATCATGCATAAGGAAGAACAACAAAAGGCTGCAAGGATGAATGAAAGGATAAAAATCCTGGAGAAATAGCTGACATTGACTGAACCTATAGGAAAGGCTAAAGAGCAACTGTGGGCCAATATCATTGACTCTGTCAATGATATTTGGCCATCCATCCAGGTCATTTTTTAGCAGATTGATTTAATTAAGCAGGCTACAGAAGCCATTGAAAGGGTTAAAACAGAACTTGGAGATATGCTAGAGGAAGGAGCAAGAATCATCCACTTCCTCAACTCCAAGAATAAGTATGAACTACAAGAACTAGAGATACCTGATAGGACAGGTACAATTTTAGAAGTAAAAAGTGTCCACACCAAGAGGAATTTGATGTTGAATTTAGAAGATAAGTGTCAAAACATGCAACTAGCCATTGACAGGTTCATAGATAAGTTTGAAATTTTGAAGGAAAAGGGATTACCTAATCCCTTAGTAATAAATGACAAGTTAATGACATAGACAAATTACAACAAGAAGATCAGGGAAGTGGCAAAAGAATAGGTAATCACTTCATCCATGAAGGGCATGCCAATAGGCAAAGTGTTGTACCATACATTTTAAAACTTGTTTTACCTCCAACATGAGGTAAAACACCTGTTTATCAATAAGCCCACTTTTGCCAAATATACGGAGGCAGATGAGATATACATAAAAATGATCAATATCCAATTACTAGATGAAGAAACATGGGAAAAACTGAATGATTTACTGTAGTAAAAGGACAATAAATTATATATCTACAGTAAAAAGAAACAACAAGGTAAAAGGATATTGACAGGTTAGTAGGGTTAAAGTGTATTAGATGAAAGAGTATCAAGTGAAAGGTTAAAGTAAAACTAAACATCCAATGTGAAGACCAAATAGCCAAGAAGCATAAAGGGCAAAAGATCAAAGAGCAAGCCAACAAAACCTTAATAACAGGGACAACAAGTAGCAGTTCAATAGCTGTCTCTATCTTCTTGCAAGAAGATATTTCTTTTTTCCTAGATTAGTTCTCAATGAAGTTTGAGATATTTTGTAATTCCTTTTGTATAAATACTTCAAAATTCAAAGTATTGTGGTGGATTATTTTACATTTGTAGAGTTATTTTGATCTTAAACCTAAGGGTGATTGTACCATTTTCAAGTCAACAAACTCGAGCAAGTAATAAAAGAATTTCGCTATAGGATTAATGAGATGAGCCATTTGTAGTGAAGTACTTTCTTTGTGTGATTTTGTTACCTTCTTATGTGTTTCATAATCTTAAAAGTGTTCTAAATTTGAATGAATTAACTAGAGATATCACTCAGAATTTGTTTAAGTACACTCTGTTTTGCATAGTTAGTGATTTAAATGTTTTCCTCTGATACCCAGATTTAAGAACCCTTAATTTCTCTCCCTTCCTGGTTGATCCCTTTCATTCCTTCCAGAGTCTGGCCTAGGGAATCCTTATTTGCTTCATGGATCCGATTTGAAACCATTCCACCTTTTGGCCTTTGAGATCTGTAGTAACTCATCTATCTTACCTTGTAGACACTTTTTTTAGAACTAAATCTAGTCTTGTTTGTCTGACATTAGACTCCATAGCCTAATGGTAGAAGAAAACCTCTGTTCATCTAAGTAAAGTGATCCCACCACCCAAAATTTCAAACAAAAACCCAAGTGCAAGCAATAACTAGCCTAAAATCATCTTAACTAAAATAAAGTTAAATTATAAAGAGAGACTCCTCTCTGAGCATCAGGAAGGCTAGGTCCTAACCTCCAAAAGTGGTTTGTGGTTACCTTTGATTTTTCTTTCTTCATTAACTTTAAAAGAAATATCGGAGAGATAACACCCTCCAGAAGTACTAATGAATGTGATGCAACATCTTCCTCAGGTGCCATGGGATTCCCCTCCACAGCCACCTATGTGATCCCTAGGAATAGCAACTAAGGGCACTAGTTCATATCAAAATCCAGGTGGAACAGTCTTGGGGTAGGATCCAACAACTTAGTAGGAGAGGGGATATCTCTCTTCCTTTCCTTCACTCTCCCTCTTGCTTGACTCCCAGTCATGGAGCTTTCCTATTCTTTCTAATGACACTAGATTTCACTCATTATTCAAAATCTATGTTTGATAGTTTGAGTGGCTTTGGAGAGTTAACTCTCCACTCACCTATTCCAAGGCCCTAAATAACTTAAGCTTGTTGGTTTTTTTAATGAAAAATTTAAAAAGTTCTAGTTATTTTTATTAAAGTGCTTGATTTTAGAGGGAAGTTCTTTAAGTCAAAGGTACAATGAGAGTGAAACTTATGGTGTTTTCGACACAAAATAAATCAATAGAAACCTAACTATATGAATGAAGTTATTTTCTTCAAAGAAAAGGGATTTCTACTTGGTTCTACGAAAATCTTATATAAGCAAAATATTTCTTTTTCTTTTCCTTTTTAGAAACACTTCACACACACTTAAAATCTAACAAAAAAGACTAAAAATGATTATTGTGCAAACTAACCTAATGCAAACTCAAATGATGATGCAATATCCTATGAATACTCATATAATAATAAGAAAATATGTTTCTTTACAAGTTCAATAAGCCAACATGAAAATAAATAGGGAAAAAATTTAGTAACAAATTTCCCTCATAACCAAGCAAAACCAATTGAAAAAGTTCACAATTGCTCAAAAACAAAACAAAAGAAACCAAAACAAAAACTTGAAAAGAAAAAGAAAGGAACTACTATGTTTTTGTCTTTTTCTTTTAAAAAACCAAAGAAATTTTTGAGGTCACAAAATACTACTAAAATTCAAAGATCAAGAAACAAGCATAAAGAGTCCCTGAACTTTGAAAATTATGCAACTCATCAATAAAATGAAGCTTGAAATGAGAAAGGACTACAAACTTTCATTAACTGATCTGAATAGTAGTATAAAAGACTTCATAAAACCAACAAAATGTCAATAAGGACTCTCAAGATTGCCAAAGAGACACTTAAAAACCATGAAAAACAAAATAGATCAATCGAAAAGGAAAGCAAAGAAAAGCAATCTGAAAGTTGGGTTAAAAACGAATCTGAAACCAATTTTTTGTTTTGGAAAGCCAGAACAACCAAGAACTTATGACAAAAGCCTTGAACTCAAAATTCAAACTGAAAGCTTACTCAAAAAGCACTCCTAGATCAACTAGGTTTTTCACTAAGAAGAAGATTCAAAATTGAAAACTTGCAAGAGAGCAGAGCTCTACTAATAGTGAGTAACCATAAAATAGCAAAAGTCACCAGGAAATAGACTTAATTGGGAAAAATAATTTGAAAAATCAATTCAAAATTAGGTATACACGACTGTGTAAAGGCATAGAGGCGTGCACACACTCTTAAAATAGAGGAAACTCATGTATACGCGAGTCTATTTGAGGAAACAAGCATGTATACACTATTGTATCCCTAAAAAACTATGTATAAAAAGATCAATTAAGAAAAATAAAAAATAAAGACCTAATCCAAAAGATCAAACTTGATGCCTGTGAAGCCAATAAGTCACTGACACTATAAAAACAAGAAATCAAGAAAACAAAACCTGATCAAGGACAAACAACCCAAACTAGGAAAAACAAGAATGTTATCCCCAGTGGAGTCGCCAATTCTTTTGTAGGTGGAAACACCCTAGGGTCTTGGGTTGAAAACCCCAATAGAGTGGAGGGCATACAACATAAAAAAACATGCAAACAAATAGTATAAATGCTTAAACTACTAAAGTAGGAAGAAGAGGTATTACCCAGAGGTCCTACGTTCGAGGTAGATCCCACAGGTTCCAAACCCTCTGCTCCTTCCAATGCCTTTAGTACCTGTAACTTATCCAGGTAAAGCATATATAATTAATAGAAATCATGTTCATGATATATATGTTAAATCATATAAGCAAGTGAGCAAATGAGCATTAACATAAGATTTCATATGTGAAACATAACATAGATTAATGCATAAACATAATAAATATCAGGAACACAACAACATTCATTTATTGATGTAAGATATATGAAATGTGGAAAACTACAACTTGATTCTTCCTCCATCTCCAAGTGGAATCATCCTCCAGATCCGTCCTGCCCAGGCCTCAACAATCTTCCTCCATCAATAGAGTACACAAGGATGTCATAAAAGGGATGAAGGACATCTCAAAGAAGGAAACAATGGTTTCTTATAACTTGGGAGTGTAGGAGGCATAAGGATTTCTTCAGACTTAATCAGGGATGTAATAAACTATAATATATATATCTCATCTCTCCTCCCCTTAGGCCTTCCCATGGAGGTTTGTTTACACTTCTCCAAATTATTTTTTTCAGTTGGGAAACGGTTGGGCCAGAGGTTATAGTAGGTGAGTAACAAGTAAAACCTGTAAACTCTGCCCAAATTTGAGGAGATTGTATATATTTTTAGTGTTTTAACACATATACATAGGTTGGGTATAGACTGACCCATGTGTACACGCTTTTTATACAGAGAAAAATAGCGTATGGGATTTAAAACATTGTTTTTTAGAATTTGGACCAAGTTTGGTAAGTAAGGGTTGCTCGAGGCCATAACCATAGCATCAAATCTACCAAAAGTGGTAAATGGTGCTATATCAGACACCATATAATTACCGACCACTGAAGTAAGCCATCAACATATGCGAGAGAAACTGCCAATGATGTTAATGGCTCTCAAGATATAATAGTACAATTTGTATGGTGTGAATAAAGGAGCTAAAGTTGAACATCACACATAATATTCTATCCGAAGGCCAATGATAAGGACCTGTCACCGAGAGCAAGGAAACTTTCCATTGATGTATGCAAGCTCCAAGGTACCAAAGGAATTTATACATCATCTTCCTAGATAATGAGTTGATATTGACCGAAAGTGACCCATCGCGAGAGGGCATTGCTGTATGCCCCATCAATGACACGAAACAAGTATCAATGTTTGACACAAAATGATGATAATGTGGAACTGGTTCAAGAACAACATACATGAGTGAAGGCTCAATATTGTAGCAAATATCAACTAGAGGACTTCTCTTGAACATATCAATGACACTTAATGGGGTTGGAAACATTGAAACAAAACCGAATTTGGAGGCTTTTAATATGGTATGATGAACCAAAGAGGCAAGCAGATTTCCCAACCCAATAGTCATGGATATGAAGTGAAAGGGTGTCATGATCAAGAGTGACTTGCTGCCATTAATAGGTCAAGTACCCTATTTTCCCAATTTCTCAAACCATTTCTAGTCAGTACCTCTTTATTTTTTTACAAGCTTGAAGAGGATAACATATGCTTGATTTATATGTTCATCCTTCAGATAAATCCTTTTGAGTATTTTTAATGAACCCTAAGAAAGAGTGGTTTAGTCCCGTCATGTTCGATGAGTCCAATGTTGCTTGATGGTTTTATGAGTCTAGTGAAGGTGTAACTCAACTTCTTTTTCATGTTTAGAGAGTTTGAAAAAGAGGCAAAAAAAGAAAACTACAAAGGTTCCTTTTTGTAAAATTTTCTCTTGAGTCCAAAAAGGAATAAAACAATACTCAGGAGAACCTCTTAGTCATGTTTAGCTAAGATATTCCTTTTCTGTAAATAGTCTATCCCAATCTAGAAAATGGTTAAACTTATACTAGGTAGACATATTTTCATTTACTTTAACAAATTGAAAATGACAAGTGCTCGACAATATTTTCATGTTTTGGCAGTCTGAAAAGAGTTGAAAGAGGAGTCCACCTAGAGTAATGACTCGTATAAAAGGATAGAAACTGGTTCAGGTCATGATGGAAGTTCTCAAAACATGCAAAGGTCATGAGGCATGCTAATAATACCACTCATCATAGTTGTTCAGTGAGCAATATGTAACACCTCCTCCTCCCACATCTACCCAAGCAACTGCCCAGTTGGGGTAAACATGTGACAAGAGTGGCCACCATAAGGGATTCAACCTCCTTGGTGACCTTATGGAAATGGAATAGATGAAACACATCAACCAAACCCATCCACATCAACAACAACACCCTCAGGAGACATGTCAGCCACTCAAACATCTTGTCCCTAGGTCCCAGTAATTTTTTAAGGCTTTTAACCCCTAGTCACTCTCATGCTATAGGCATGCTAACATCCAAAAACCTACAGTTTCTCTCACAGGTCTATGTGCCAGCATCCAGGGACTTTTCCCAATAGACATGTGCCACCGTCCATGGAATTCAAGGCACTTTCTCCGTCCAGAATCCCAGCCACTGCCTAAAACTCATTACAACCTCCATAATCCATCAAAGGCATGATGAAAAGAATAAAAAATAAAATCAACCTCAGGACTAGGCCTGAGAATCCCCAACTAGGACTAACATTCTGTCAAACACTTAGCATCAATGCAACCTACAGGTCTAAGATATAGGACCAAGCATAAATGACTGAAAGAAATTATGAAACATAGCAAGAAGGATCACCACCTTTCCATTGAACTATTATAAGATCAATTAGATCTTGCATCCATCATTTTAGCAATTACAAGTAAATATATGAAATAACCATGACATGAACCAGTCATGTGGTTATATCCAGCATTAAACCATGTAAATATGAGAGATATGATAACCATCAAATCCACATATAAGAAAGTGAAAAAGTAGGAGAACTTAGCTTTCATTAATCATAGGAAAATCTGACCAGGTTTAGGACTTCCACGTGCCATCCAACCATAGACATGGCTGAGCCAAATCTTTCTTTCAGCCAATCACTCCCATGCCATATTCCAAGCATGAATGTGTGATCTCATAGAACAACAAAGCCAAAAACAACCAAGGGTATGCAAGGGTTAAACCACCTTCACTTGCATCAAGCCATGATCATACCAAAACCGATGCTCTAATCACAACTGAACCGAACTTGGAATGCCCCCTAGAATATATCACTATCCTTAAGGATATTTTTGTCTCCTTGTCTCCCAAGCTTTACTGAAATCCAATCCCATATCACTAGGCCCTAATCTGAGACCAGTCTCTCAGGATTTTCCGCAATCCCAACCCGGGTCACTAGGCCCTAAACTCAGACATCTCCCTCAGGCTTTATCATGTATCCTACCAAAACCGATCAAGGGATTCTTACACCTTTGGGAATGAAACTTGAGCCCACCTCTGCCCTGGATTCTGAAATCCATCCAATAAACCAAAGCTCAAAAACCGAAATGAACATCCCAACATCATGGCATCCAAAAAACGGAAAGGTTAGGCTAAAATCCATTGTCATAACCCAACAAAACCATGCCACCGATAGCAAGAGAACCATACACCAAAATGCAAAGCCATGCATGTCCAAACCAGCTAAGAAATCACACATGTAAAAGGTTACTTGCAAGTATTCCTGTTGAAGCTGCTTGATCCTGCTTTTCCTTCCTTGATCCTTGCTTTCTTTTTCCTTCCTTGATCCAAAGCTAGAGTACTCTAAGAAAATCTAAGTGACCAAGTGTGAGAGAGATCCAAACTTGAACTGACAAAAGTGTACTAACTGATTAGAAGCCTTTTTATGAATGAGGCCTTTAATTTCTTCATTTTCCATTATTTTCCTTCATTTTCCTCCTCACATGCAACCTGTGACCTTTCACCTTACTTTTCTCCTAATTTCCTTTATGTTCATAAATAAATGTGCCAAAAATTCCTTTTTTCCTTTTAATGCCTTTTCCTTAGCCTTTGCCAATTTTCCTTAGCTAAAACACAAATCGAGTGATGCCCACTAGGATATCTTTGCCCATCATCCTTTATATACTTCTTAAGCAATGAAATATGGAAACATCATGGAATTTCAATGTTGGATTTAGTGCAAGTCGATATTCCACTAGTCTAATCATCTCAAGGATCTCAAAAGGCCTACAATATCATGGTGCCAACTTGGCACATGATCAAATCCTCAAAGAGATTTTCTTGGGCTTGAAGCACAAATTCACATGCTCCCCAACCTGAAAATCCTTGAATACCCTATGCTGATCTGCATAAATCTTATGTCTATCATGTGTTTCCCTTGGGTTCTTCCTTATAACTTGCATTACCTACTCCATGTCTGCGAACACATCCGATCCAAAATGTAGCCTCTCACTGGATCACTCCAATTGATGGGAGTGTTACAACTTTTCCCATATAATGCCTCGAAAGGAATCATCGTCAATGATTATTTTTAACCATTGCTCTATGCGAACTCAACCAATGGAAGATACTCCTCCCATTTCCTCTACTATTGCATTACGTACATCCCCATCATATCCTCCAAGATCCTATTGACCCTCTCTAGCTATCCATCTGTCTGTGGATGATAAGCAGTACTGAAGGAGAACTTTATACCCAAGCCTGCAGATAGCTCCTTCTAAAACTTGGAAGTGAACTTTGCATCCTTGTCTAACACAATCTTCTTTGGAACACCATGCAATCTCACTATCTCTCTGACGAACACCTACGCTACCTCATTGGTTGAATATGTAGCCTTTACTAGAATGAAATGAGCTACCTTGCTCAACCTATTGACCATGACCATAATAGAATCATGCTGCCTCACTATCCTCAGAATACCTGTAGCAAAATCCATGGAAATGAAGTCCCATTTCCATTCTGGAATCACTATAAGTTGTAGTAGACCACCTAGATGCTTACATTCTGCCTTTACCTGCTGACAATCTAAGCATCTAGCCATGAAATCTGTGACTTCCTTATTCAAATTCAGCCAATAATAGAACTTCTTCACCACTGTCAATGTCTTCTAATATCCTAGATGACCCGAGTATGGCTTAGCATGAAACTCGCTCAAGATAAGCTTCTTTAGGTCAGTACAATTCAACACATAGATCCTATCTCTAAACCTCACCAAACCATCTATTGTGTGACAATATTATGCATCCTGATCACTTATACCTGTACCTTTACCTATACCCCATGCACTGTTGTAACTTATGCATGATATCCATGTACTTGTCATCTCGTTGTCCTACTTGAAAGATCCTATCCTGTAACTCTGTCCCATAATCTCATAGTCTCTATATGATTCACCTGTACTTTCCTACTAAGAGCAAATGCAAGCTAGTTCTCCTTCCCTTTGATGTATATGATCTCGAAGTTAAACTCACTAAGGGTGCCTAACCATCTAGCTTGCATAGCATTTATATTCGGCTTGTCAAACAAATATCTCAACCCACTATGATCGCTCATCAATGTAAACCTCTTGCCCATAAGATAGTGTATCCACATCTTCAATGCATGTGTGATCACTACTAGCCCAAGATCATGCATCGGATAGTTATGTTCGTGCTCATTTAGTTTCCGTGAATCACACTAATTGTCCTTCTTGCATGATAACTCCACCTAGTCCTTGCTTGCAAGAATTTGTACACACTACAAACTCCTTGTCCGAATCCACAAACTTTAGCATTGGTGCATCTATCAAAAACTGCTTAAGCTACTCAAAACTAGCCTCACACTCCTCTGTTCATTAAATTTTTTTACCTTTCCTCTGAGATGATGTGATATGATATGTAATACCTGATAAGTTCTTGATGAACCTCTTGTAGTAACCTGCCAATCCCATGAATGATCTCACCTCATCCACATTCTTAGGAGCTTCCCACTCCATGACAGACCTTATCTTTTCTAGATCCACTGCTATATCATCTTTGGAGACAACATGCCCCAAGTAATGTACCTCAATCTGAAAGAAGTTTCACTTACTAAGTTTAGCATATAATTGATGCTCTCTTAGCAATCTCAACACTATTGCTAAATATCTAGCATGATCTTCCTCATTCTTAGAATACACCAATATGTCATCAATGAATATAATAACAAACTTGTCCAGATAAGGATGCAACACATTATTCATCAAACAAATGAATGTAGCTGGAGCATTAGTCAAACTGAATGGAACAACAACAAAGTCATAATCCCCATACCTGGTCCTGAACGTAGCCTTGAAGATGTCCTCTTCCTTGATGCGTGACTGATGGTATCCTGATCTCAAGTTGGTCTTAGATAACATTGTTCAATTGATCAAAAAATCATCAATCCTCGACAAAGGGTACCTGTTCTTGATCGTTACCTTGTTTAATCGCTTGTAATCAATGCACAATCTAACTGTACCATCTTTCTTCTTTAAGAACAACACTAATGCACCCCAAGGCAAAGCACTTGGCCTAATATAACCCTTGTCAAGCATCTCCTTTAATTGCAACTTCAAATCTAACAACTCAGTTGTGCTCATACCATAAGGTGCTTTTAACGCTGGAGCTGCCCCTAGCACCAGCTCAATAGAAAATTCTACCTCCCTATGACTGTTATGAAACCAGCTCAAGAAAAGATAGAAAAGATAGATCAACGCCTTAGAATTCAGCCTCTTCGAGGGGGCAACCTCCTT
>APFE031097520.1:661968-676991 GCA_000404065.3 Pinus taeda
AATTTATTATCCTTCTTAGCTTGCTTGAGGGACATTTGCTTATATGGTTGTAGCCATAGGAATACCCAATCACCTACATCAAAACTTCTTTCGCTGCGATGTTGATCTGCTTGTTGTTTCACTCTATTATGTGCCAACACGAGGTTATCCTTTAAGAGTTGGAGGACTTGTTGTTGATGTTTGATGTGATGTTCCACTGCCTGAACCTTATAATTTTCTCTTAAATATGATGTGATGGGTGGTGGCTGATACCCATAAAGTGCCATAAATGGGGTCATTTTTGTTACTGTATGGAAGGAAGTGTTATACCACCATTCAGCCAGAGGCAACCATTTGACCCATTGTGTCTGCTTATCAGATACAAAGCAACGAAGATATCCTTCCAAACGTTTGTTTACTATCTCAGTTTGCCCATCAGATTGAGGATGATAAGATGAGCTATGAGCTAACTGAGTACCAAGACAAGAAAATAATTCTGTCCAAAAATTTCCAGTGAAAATGGTATCTTTGTCACTTACAATAATCTTTGGGTTTCCATGTAGTTTTTGAATTGTTTCCATAAATGCACTAGAAACTATACTAGCTTTAAATGGATGTGATAATGCACAAAAGTGTGCATACTTGGTAAGTCTATCAACTACCACCATGATGACACTCTTTCCCTCAGACTTGGGCTTAATCTTGCTTCCACTATTAACTATGGTCCCTCTATGTGCCCAAGTCTTGTCTTGTCTAGTCTCTCTCAGTGCAGAGCATAGTTGTAGCAGACACTGAGCCTATATTGAAATAAATGGTGCTACCCTTCAAGCCTCTTCTTCCTTCTAGTGCACAACACAATCTCAAGCAACAAGTCATAAACCTTGGTTCACTAAGCTTCCCTTCTACATTGAACACTCACTCAAGTCTCTCTCTATCTCAGCACATGGTGCAATCCTCAAGAAAAATGAGTCCTCTCGGCCATTATTGAGTCAAACTACACTCTCATTATCTTCCTCTATTTCCATCCTAGCACATGGTGCGGTCTTAATCAACTATCTCATCAACCTTGTTCCTTGTGGTTGCCCAATGTGTTGGACCATGAAGAGCCCCTCCTCATAGTGCATGGAATAGTCTTAATGAACAATGGTGCTCCTCTCAACCATTTTTGAGCTGAACTCTGCCCTAATCATCAAGCCTCCATCTTTCAATTCTCACACATGCCTATCACAAGTATATTATTTCATGAGAAGGGTAGAGATATAATATATTGTTTTAGACTAATATTTCCTTGTCATGAGTGATCTTCATTGGTAGGTGTATCATCTTAGCATGACAAGGTGATGCTCAAGAAATACGTCAAAGAAAAGAAGTGAATAAGAACTTGCAAAGAAGAAGTACAGAGAAGGACCATCATGAGGACATGAAGAAGATCTTGGACCATGATAGAATGAATACATTTCATGATAACTCAAAAGGTCCTGATGTTAATCCATGACCCTTTTGAGGGTGAAGATGAAGAAAAAAGTTGATATTTCATGAAGATGAAATATTGATAAGATCTATCATGAACAAGTCAAATACATAGAAAAAATGAGAACAACTTGGCATTTCCACCTCATCATGAAGTCCATGTCATAATTTGCAAGTTGAGGCTTCTACAAGTGTCATCACATTGTCATGTGTGTCTATGTGTGCTACCACATCATCATGTGGCTTGCAATGATGTATTTTCAAGAAAATGACAAAATGCAAATGTGTGGAAGTTCAAGAGTCACATGTGGAATATGAAAAGTCACATGTGGACAAAAGAGTCTTATAGAATTAAAAGGTCAACTAGGAGTCAACGCAGGGAAAATTTTACGAATGAAAATTATCTTGAAGTTTAAAAATGTTGTTGAATCTCACTAGTCCATATTATGCAAACTATAAA
Source organism: Pinus taeda (assembly GCA_000404065.3). NCBI lineage: Eukaryota > Viridiplantae > Streptophyta > Pinopsida > Pinales > Pinaceae > Pinus > Pinus taeda. The sequence continues at coordinate 663,878 of APFE031097520.1, forward strand.
ATGTTTATTGATGTATTTGTAAAATTATTCACATTAATAATGATTTTATATATACTTTCGATATAATGTTAACAATCTTTAAGTTAAAATAATTTTATATTATAAAATTTAGGCGAACCATTTTTATAAAAAATGGAAATTGGCGAATCGTTTTTTTGGAAAAATTAAGGAAAATTAGTCCACTTGTGAATATTAGCCCCTAAAATTTTCCATGACTTGCAAATTTCAAAGGATATGTGTGTAATCTCTTATGTTACTCATTGCAGCCAAGGCAAACTTTAATTTATGGTCACTAGGCCGATAATCCGGATGGGGCTCCTACTCTAAATGGTTTGAGGTCTAATTGGGACTTCACATCAGGGAGAACCCCCTGTATGTTGGCGATGTTAGAAAATGAATAGTGGCAGTTATTAATCTTATTTCCTTTAACCTTGATACTTTCTTGTGAATCCTAATTATCTTCTTTAAGTTATTTTAGTTAGATTTGTTCATCAAACACTTGCGTCATCTAGTCTCATGGTAGGGAAAAGTTGGAGCTCTTTTTCCAACATCTTAACAATCAATCTAGTTCCATGAAGTTTACTATGGAATGTGAAATTGATGGTGATTTTCCTTTCCTCAACATTCTTATTTCAAAAAGAGATGATGGTTCTTTCTCCCACCGGGTTTTTGGGAAGAACACTCACACGGAGCAATACCTTCATGCTAATTCACATCATTTCCCTAGTCAAAAGTTAGGTGTTCTCAATGCCTTAGCCACTCAAGTGCTACGAGTTTCTGATGAAAACCAACTCAATGATGAAAATACCCATCTCCTTAATGTTTTTAACAAGAATGGTTATATTAGGCACTAGTGTCTTAGAGCTTTCCTTAAGAATGAAAAAGGTCCTAGAATTAAAAAGGATCTTAAGGATCAGTTTTCATGGGTGCATCTTCTGCTTATCCAAGGGACCATGGATAAAATTGCAAGGATCCTAGAAAAACATAAGCTTCCTTTGATGTTTAGGCTGCTAGACTTTATTCGAAGCTCTCTAAGATTAGTGAACGACCCTGTGAACCCTAAAGATGGGGAAGGTTTTTACATCATCCCATGCTCCTGTGGGACTTCATACATTGGTGAAACTGGTCAATCAATAAATCATAGCATGTATGAGCACACAATCAACATCAAACATGGAAGGTCTCACTCCTCCGCTTTTATAGAAAATGCGAAAAAGACAAAACATCACATCTGCATTAAAAAGGCAAGGGTCATTGCAAGGATTGATCATTTTCATCACCGTAAGTTTAGGGAGGCCTTGGAAATTGAAAGGATGCCTATCAATCTAAATAAAGATGATGGTTGAAGTATTAGCACGTGTTGGATCCTTGGCTTGCCTTCCTAAGTTTTTATAATTTATTATTATTATTATTATTATTATTGGAATACTTTAGTTTGACCATTATTAAATTTATTAATAATAATAAAATTGTTTTATCATTATTCTATTTATTTTATTTTATTTTAATTTGAAATTTTTCTGTATATTTATTTTATTTATGCATTATTTATTTTCTTTTTTATTATTATTTTCTTCATAGTTTTTTATTTGGAATATTAGGTTTCACCATATTTTATTTATTTTAGTTTTTGCTATGGACCTTCATTTGATTAATATATAATTTAATTAATATTAATTTATTCATTATTTACATCAATTTGTCAATTGTTACTTTATTATATTAAAAATGTGTTTATTAATAAATAATAATTCTTGAGTCAAAACTAGTTGTTATATTCTAACGACTAGAAAACATCTATCTACATCTATTTAATTTGATGCCAACATCTGGTTCCTCATTTTGTCCTAATGATGAACCACATGAGTTGGTTCGAAATGTGTCAACAAAATTTTCTATTATGCAATTATCACCAAAATATTTCTTAGAATACAAGTTATGGATCACAAAAGCCTAAATTCGAAAATATCAAGAAATAGCAACAACAAAAGAGGACACAAATATAGGTTCTCCACCAGGTTAAAATCCCTCCAAGGGGAAAACCTAGAAACTCTTCTCTTCTTATAATCTGCTTTGAATGGGATACAAAGACCCAATCCCTAGAACAAGTCCTCCTCCCAGTACCAAGTAGGCCCTTCCTCATGTCCTCCTTTGTTTTTTCACAAAACGTCTACACACTACAACTTTGACCTGCCAACTATAATATTGCTACTCGTACTGCAACTTCGGCCTTGCAAATTTGGCCTTGTAGCTCCTGGAGAAACCCTAATTTAGCCTCCTTTTGGGACCTTCCAAGAGTAAGACAACTCTTCCTAAGGTTAAGAAGGTCTAAAAAAGGTTTCCTTCTCCCCAACTACAAGATTCTACACTTATTCCTACTGCAACTTTGACCTCTTCCTGCAACCCAAAAACCCTATACTTTCACATGTGTCAGAGAGATAGAGCCAAGAATCTAAGAAAATTCATCATTCTTCCTTCTCCTTGCACTTCACTCTTCTTCTTGTAGCTACCTAGCTATAGATTGAACATTTTCTTGTAGATCGAATTTCTGAGTGAGTGTGTCTCCAAATGAATTTGAATTTCTCTTTATATAGCCTTCTCAAGGGATTGAATTCCCTCCTTTAGGCCGAATTGAGGATCCCAGGGCTTAATTTTACTCTTCGATATTCCAGTACTTTCTAGACTAAAAAATATTTCTTTTTACAATTACAAATTCCTCAAAAGGGTCTTATAAACATGATGCTGACTCCTTTGACTCATGAAAATAAATCCTAATACCTAACAAACCCTTGAAGCATGAAGAACATGATTTTACCTAGAACACCATCAACAATGAGCATGAAACCCATGTTTTAATAATAATAATAATTTCTTTCTTCTTTTCTTGTTTGTTACATAAGATACATATTGAAATGAGTACAAAAATTTTTAAGACCAAAACTAGTTACATTTCTCAACACTCCCTCTTAACCAGGGAGGTATTCATAATTGTATAACCATACAACATCATATCTCAAACTGAAGAGTCCTCACGAAGAGTCAGATTGATAAGCCATATTGTAAGCATCATCATCATGATCAACTAGAATTGTCTCTTAGGCCTAACTAGACATTATGTTGGGAGGCTTTATGTGTGATACCTCACTACCTATTCAAGGCACACACCCCATCCAGACGTTCACAAGGTATGTCATTTTAGGATTATTCTTATCTTGGATCTCCAATCCTAATTCCTCAAAGAATATCGGTCCTCTTCAACCACTCTTATCTTGGAAACTTGTACTATCCTTAAACAGTGTCAGCCTTCAGGACTACTATATATCTTGGATTCCAAATCCTCAAGGAGTATTGGTCCCTTTCATTTCTTGGATGATATATCCTCAATGAAACCATAGATTTTTATTCAATCCTTCATCATTCGATCTTTATCTCCTAAAGAGTAGAAGGCACATGTGATGTCCAACATCACTCCCTCTCAACTAGAGAGGACACCCCAATTCTCCTTTAATCTTGAGAATATAACCTTGATCCTTTATACGGAGACTCCTGTACTCCCTTTGGAATCCAAAGGAGATCAAGACATACTTTCTATATGGGATGTCACCATCACAAGCCTTACAACTTGTCTTCATAAGAGTATCATCTATTAGTTCTTCATAGTTGTTTCGATCCCTCTATACTTTCCATCTCTTGCATCGAGCTTGCTTCTTTCTAAGGTATCATGGAGCCACATTCTCTCTTTGATCTTGTGACAAGATCGAGACCATTCTTCTTTCTCATCACTTTCATCTTTAACACGAAGGAAGTACATTGAGCATTCCATAATTTCAATCTTGATCATGGTTTCTTCTTCAAAGTGATATTCCTTGACCTTCAGGTTATCTTCTTGTTGTAGGTTTTAACCCTGTATAGAAATTACCTGCATACAAATTCTCATAACAAAAAATAAACAATGGTGAGATCATAACACATAACACAGAGATTTTCCCCTGGATCCCAAAATTGGGACTACTAGATTGATTTTTCATTATGTTCCTTTCAAATGTTATAATACATATATATACATGTTGAAACATCCATAAACCCCAATCCATTAACCCTGGATTAGAACATAACCATAGTTCCCTTGACCAGATCTAAAAAATACCATGGACAAAAAACCATCACACCCAAAACCATGTGTGAAAACCATGCACAAAACCATATGTAGGTTCACCTAGCTAATATAGGGTCCAAAAAAAAAAAACTCGGGCCACTGCCTTAGACCCTGTAGAGGGGGGCTAGTCCTGGAAAGAATATAACACAACTCAACATTTGTAAAAATACTACCTAATTAACATATATTGACTTCATATTTGCCAGGTACTAGATATCAAGCTTCCCTCAATATCCTTCATCCATACAGTTGAACTTGCCTCAAATGCCATCTTATATTACTTCAACATTCTTCCGAGTAGAAAAATAATATGTTAACTAGATAAAAAAATTATAAACAAATAAGACTTACCTCACCATGATTAACTTCTCACCGACATCCTCATCGAGCATCTCCACTTGAAAACTTCCTTCATGCATCAAAGTGCCCAAGGATCAAAGTTGATTACCAAGTTACAACTTTTTCTTTTGGAGACTACATTGGGTGCTAATCATTCTAGAGAAAGTCTTAAATTATTTTATAGATTCTTAAGTAAGTCAAATATTTTTCTTTTTCAAGCATCATATATACATATACTTAAGCATATTTCATGATCAACCTTTTTCCCAATATATATCTTCTATTATATATTTATTAATGTATATTATATATTATTATATATATATATTTCTATATATATATTTATATATCTATATATATTTATATATATATATATGATATATATATAGTTTATATATTATAATCTTATCCAAGGTTTTGTATTCAACATGCATTTTTATTCTTTTATCTTATCATCTAACTATTCATGTATCTCACAAAGAGATTACATTCATGACCCATTTCAATCTTTCATCCTTTTACCCATATTGATTGCACATTACATGGAATGTATACTAATCCTTGTCATAGTTCTTTTTCTAAATAACCTTTCATAACGATGGTTATTTCTTAGATAATGATCATTCATCTAAGAAGGATGGAAACCTCTAACACAATGTCTATCAATATCTAGATGACAAATATGCAAAATTGTTTATCTATCCATGTATCTTGATGATCACTATAAAGCAACTTAATCGTGCAAATTATAGATATGCTACTATCATATATTATCTTCCTATGATGATTGTGAAAAACATACTATCATAGAAGAAAGGTGAATCTTCATAGAGAACTTGATAGTCAATGAACCTTCTTTAGTACTAAATAATCTTCACTTCTTTCTTCTTTGCTTTTTTTTCTAGTTCTCCCAAGGCTTTGACTACATGAGCTTCACTCATCTCCTTTCTCTTGTTGTTCTTTAGGCTTAGACATTCGCTTTTAAAGTTTCCAAACTCATTGCAATTGAAGCATTGCACCTTGGACATATCTTTCTTCTTAGACTTACCCAACTTCCCTTTCTTCATCTTCTTGAGTTGGGCTAGAAAGGATTGGGACTGTGCATCAGATCCAATATCATCCTTGACCTTTATTCTTGATTCTTCCAATATGTAATATGCCCAAAAATCCTCAATTGGAGTTGAATCCTTCTGGGAGTAGGTGCTTGTTGCAAAACTACTCCATTCTAGTGGCGATGCATTCATACACAAATGGTTACTTCCTAATCAGTGATAGTTTACCCAAATCCTTGTAAATGGTCTCTTATTTTAGATACTGTCATGAGGAAGGATTCCACATCCTCATCCCTCCACTTCTTCATTTTGTACAACTTGTTTCTAAATGACATCTCTTGACCTATTGTACTTACCGAATACTAATTCACTAGCTTGTCATACATGCCAATAGAATTTTTCAAATTGGAAACAAGTGGAGCAAGAGAATCCTTAATTGATTCAACTATAATCCTTTGAGCTCTTACTTTGCCTTTATTGTACTTTGTTAGTTCTTAAGTCTTACCCTTTTCAGGTTCAGTAACTTCTCCAGTAATGTATCCCATTACATATTTTTCTGTGAGTATTAAGTCAATCCTTTTCTTCCATGATAGATAGTTTTATGCCCTAGTGAGAATGTTGCTCTCTTTTCATAAAGAACCCTTTTTACTTGAAGATCTAGGCATGTTGTAGTAATATGTTACTTGATGATTCTTCTTTGATGATATCTCCAACCTTCTTGATTCTTTTTTTGGAAATTTTTTTGATGATTTCTTTGAAAGATGTACCTTAGATTTCTCCATGAACAACTTCCAAGATTGATGCCTTGCAAATATATTTCTTGATATCCACACCCTCATTACAAGATTGGTGTAGTCTTAAAATTATTCAATGTATAAACCTTAAATTAGAAGGGTCTTATACCAACAAGTCTTTAGCAAGATCATTCAAGATATAATTTTCCTTGTAGTCTCTTCTTTCATTCCTTGAGAGATTCTTATATTTTTATTAGAAATTCTTTCTAGTGTCCTTCCAACTATCCTCCTTGTTCACCTTAGCTCTAATTCTTGTTGGAAATTGGATAAACCAACACTCCCCATGTGTTTTGCGACTTGGATTAACTACCTCTTGTGGATCATTATCTCTCGTGTTGTGATTGTTGACTAACACCTGCAAGTTTTGGTCTAACGACAATTGTGATTCCAACCAAGTGGTATCAAAGTGTAGTTCATGCATTCGATACACACTTGGCTTGTGTTGGGGGAAGATTGTATTAGAAATATTTGGAGGGGGGGGGGTGGTGGTTGATTCAGTATTTTGTTCCCAAATAAAACTTCACTTAATTTTTTCTTCAATTCATTGTTATCGTTAAACGAATTCCTCAGTTAGAGATATTTATAGCTTATTGAATAAATCATGAGCATCATCAAGAATAAACATGTAAATCATAACACACAACAACACAACAAACACATATGGACACTAGGATTTTAGATGGAAACCCAATGTGGGATAAAACCATCGTTATTTTTTTTGTCATCTTCTTTTATTATAAATAATTATTCATTACATCTTGGTATTGTACTAGCACAAACTTTTTCTAGCATGCAGTCTACTACCTCCACTCATTCTCCAACAGTCACTAGAAGGGATCTATAACTCGCTAATCTCGTTTACCAACTCCTACCGGAAGGGAGCACCTACCCCCTCACTTAAGTCTCCAACCCTTAGCACCTTGTGGATCACATTTCATATTTTTTCATATTGGTTCCACCTATCGACTAACCATCAAATCACATGCAGGCCACTTTTCATCAATTTTCAAACTAGACCCACGCCAGCAATAAGCTCAAAACCAATATACCAACTGATTACATAATTGTATCATTGAAAACAAATACTAAAGACCAATACCAATGTGTCATCCATTGAACCACTAAATATTTAATATCAGTTGAATCACTAAACCAATACTAAATAAAGATGTGTGAACAATTCAATGCGAATACTAAATTATTAATTTAAACATGCCAAACATAAATCATTGGATATCAACAACATGTCAATCGAATCAATCTAATATCAATGTGCCAGTTACTGCAACCAAACCAATATGTCAATGACGTCAATACCAATCACAGGATACATTGAATCAAATCATTCATTGAACATTAATATGCCAAGTAGACCCTCTCCTTGATATTGTCAATACTATCTAATCCAACTCACCATAACTATGTCTAACAAGATTAGTAGCAAATAATGCCATAGATGAGTAGTCCAAATTAGTATAAATCAATACTATTGTTATTCCAATTCAATACAAATGTTCATTCAAGGATTCCAAAACTGCCAAGTGTCAAACCATATATACTATCAACATGGAGACCAAATGAAATCTGTAGTTGTATCATATCACCTTTATGAAGAAGAGAAAGAGAAGCAACAAAAAGGATCATTGATCATGTGTCAAACATACCAATATTTAGATCCATGCATTGTCCATATTACTTATCTCAACCTCAAAAAATAAAATCACGTTAGAAATCATGCAAAAGGGATAAGCACCATCATAAGCAACATTATTTATAAATCTTTGTCCTACATCAAAAAACTTTCGAAACCTATTCTGCAACAAAATATTTCTTTATAATATCAATTTCGACACATGACCATGAAGAAAAATATGTAAGTTTCATGAACCATAAACCCTTAATAAACATAATAAATGCTAGTTCAATCCTTAGCAATAGAAGAGAATCTCAGAGAAAAAACAGTCTCAAAAAAAAGACAAGCAAAAACAAATTCAAGGTAGTAATCAGATCTAAGAGCCTTTGTCCTCTACCCTTACTATTTCTCCAAAATCCCTTCAGCACTCATTGATCTTCTATCACTATGAAGAATAAACATTTTTTATGGAAATATTAAGTCTATGCATTGAATACTAAATATAATTTCTGAAGATATCACTTACCATTGATTTATTTGTCCTTGTGCATATTCAACGAACTAGACAATTTTGGAAGGCACAGTTAACACATGCAAGACATTTCCTCATGTATAGGGCCAACACATTTCCATAGCATATGAAATCAATCCAAATAATACACAACATATAAAAGGTAGTGTGCATTGTTCTTGAACATAAACAATTTCAACTATTCTTTAACTAGATCACGCACATTAACTAATCTAGTGCACTCCCACAACATGCAATGGATAGAGAAGGATTTATATGATTTTTTTTCCCAAATATTAAGTGATAATCTCTAAACATAAATCTATTTGTTAGCACTTCAATTCATCATAAAAACATAAAAAAATGTCCAAATCACCCAAATCTGATTTATTTGATGCATCTATGTAATAGACGAAAAATCTCAATATATGTGCACGCAAATGTCTTCCATTACTCCTCCATTTATAGTTATTTGATTCCATCAATACCAAGGGTAAAAACCATTGCTTCATGATTACCATAGGTTCTAGTACCATTATAAAGGATTGACCATATCAATATGACCCCGTGCACAATGTTTAATGAGAAAAACACCCACAGTGCCTAAATTTCTAACAGAAAGGTGCTTCCTCCAACCTGGGATATAAATTACAATGGGAGCGATAATATTGGTGCGTGATATTTGATACATATTCCCTAATATTAAACTTGGCCCTTTTATTATGCACCATCGCTTCATTATATCTCCTTCAACATGTAAGCATGTTCATTGCATCCTAGAGCATTTGGAAATAGAGTTATATTATTCACTGGGTAGGAGCATTTGGGCTGGACCCACTCTTGTTTAAATCTTGGCTAGTGCCATGATAGCCCATTAGCAGAAGCCTGACATGATGAAAAGGAACCTTACATATATCGTTGGGGTAAAACCTTTGGGTGGGACCCACTCTTGGTCCTGTGAATTGGTCATTGCCATGTGAGCCTGCTTACAGCAATCCACTCAATGCATAAATGGGCCTTCCACAATTGTTTGGGTATAAGGCCTCTAGGAGGGACCTACTACACCATGCTATTCCATTTTTTTCGAACACTTGGCCCACTTCCACACAGGCTTGCTCCTCATAGCCCAATGCATTTAAATGGAATGTCTATAAACCCATCGAGGTAGACCCTTTGGGTGGGATCCATTCCCCCACTTGATGTGTTTTTTTATTGAATTTTTGGCCCATGATCCCACTATTCAATGTAATGTTATTGAATACTTGTACCATAGTCTCAGCCTCCTTTTGATTGGTTGGGCTTCACACATTGATCTAGTTGTAGTCATCCCGCCTCTTCTTATCAGGTGGTCCTCTTGTTGTTCTGGAGTATAATCTCTCACTCGGTGCTATCAGTTGATGACTTTTCCTTAAGTATAACTCTTGGCACCATCAAGTGATGAGATTTTTTCATTTTTGTGGTCTTGTATCTTCCAAGTCTTGCTCCATTTTATATATGTGTGTGTGTGTGTGTGTGTGTGTGTGTGTGTGTGTGTGTCTGTGTGTGTGTGTGTGTGTGTGATATTTTAGAAGGCTAGTTATTAAATTTGTGCTCCTTTGAAATTGCGCTCCTTTGTGCATTCTCACAACCCTATCAAAAAAATTTAAGCTAGGAATTGTTAAATGTGAGGGGTTTCAAAAGGACAAGTTATTCAACATTATTAGATAATCATGAAGTAAATCCTTTAAGTTAGAAAATTTAGTCCTGGTTTTTATTAAGGACAACAGAGAACCATAATGCCAACAATCTCTCCCTTTGGAATTGATTGAAACCTTCCAACTATCTCTCCCCATTTGACATCAACAACAAAGGGTTGAACCAAATCAAGAGAAGAACTCCCACTATCAATATCATTCTGATCTTTTTATGTGAAATAAATAACTCAACTGACAATACTCCCCTTGAGCATATACTGGATCCTCTAGAGATATGCAATAAAGGTACAAGAATTTACCATTCATCTATCAAGGTAGGATGACCATACATCCATCAATAATTAGTATCATAAGGCCCACTTCATTATCATTTAACAACAAATGTGTAGTGTATCAACCAAATATATGCAACTCTAAAATAACTAGGTTCGTGAAGTATCAAGCCATTTACTAATCATCAACAGATAGAATGAAAGAAAATAGGACATCATCTAAAATCCTCCCATCATCAACCTCATCATACTAATCATGGAACAATAGTAGTAAAAAGTAATATCTCATCTAATCCTGATATGTAACTCTAAAATACAACATCAATATCAAGTAACAACCCTTTTTTCAATCACCATAAGGAGATGTAAGAAGATTGATTAGTTTCAATGATCAACCATGACATAATGACAACAATACCATGAACTAATAAATAACCACTTGAATCTATGCCAAAAAACATAATGCAAACAATGATATGTTGGAATTATAGGTTATTCTCCCCCTGAACTTGTCATATCTGATCCTATACTTGTCAGATGCATCCGTAGTAGCATAAAACATATGAAATCATCGATGTAGGGATCCCCCTGAGATCATGTACCATTGATCTTGTGGACCTAATTATCATCCTATTCTTTCCTCACATTTTACTTCTACAATCCTTAGAAGTATTCATTAAGTATGATGGACTGCAGTAGGGCTATCTTCCCTACTCCAAATCTAAAGAGGAGGAATCTGAATTCCTTTTTCTGCCCGGAGACTTCTTTAGCACATAAAATTTATTTGAATTTCTACAACCTTTTGTTGTAACTTTTCTAGTGTCTTATGTTATCACTCCGTAATTTTCCAAGGCTGAGGAAGAAAACTACAAAGGTAACCAAAAAACCACTTTTAAGTCTAGGATCTATCTCTTCCATCTTTAAAGAGGGATATCTCTATATGATTTAGATTTATTCTTTAGATTTTAGGCTAAATATTTGAGTTTGAGATGGGTTTTTTCAAAGGTTTGGCTAAAATATGCGGGAAAAGTCCATTGGGCATTGATTCATGAACCTTTGGGTAATCAATCACAAAATGACAGAGTAGTTATAACAGGGTAGGATAGGTAAAATTTTGGATCTTATAGTGTTTGTGGGATGAATAGGGTCAATATGATTTAAGTTCAATTACATATAGAGCATACTAAGTTGAATTCTATATTTAACATCAGAAAGAAAAAATGGATATTGCTAACAAGCCAAAGCAGAGTACACTTAAGAAAATTCATCCTTTAATTTTCTTGCAACAATAAAGAGGAGAAAACATATGGAAACTAAAGAGAGAAAAAATTTAACATAAGAAATAACATCACCAATTGTCTGACACGGGAATCCTAGAACAAAACTCTTTGTATTTCTATAAATTGATCACTTAGAGTCCAATCCACGACTTACATCAATGCAGAGCCCTTTTCATCATACATAATACAACCTTGTTTACATATTCATAAATTCTTTATATAGTACTTTACATAATAGTTTTACAAAATAATAGTCATTAAATAATTACAAAAACAGAGATATTTTAAGTACCTCTCAAGTTCATATATGCAAAAATAAACTTAAAATATATTTTGTATGTCCTAGAACAAATAGAGGAAAATATGCTTGCATTCAAGTAAAATAAATATCTGATCAACTGCTTCCCTTGAAAGTAGAACAAGTCCCTAGTTGTAGTTTTAGCATTTCTCCTATCATAACAGGTCCCTTTGCAACTACTCCTACGTTCTTCTTTAATTGTACTGGAAAATATTTAGCCTCTAAATCTTGAAATTTGTTCCTTTAAAATAGGAGTAGCTCTAGTTGTTTTCCACACAAATTTTCGAATGTACTTTCAAACTACCATTCCCCTTTTTCCTACGTTTCAATAGTTGTTGACCCATTCATCTTCTAACACTTCCGCGTATTACACTATTGGGATGCTATATGCCCTGTATGTAGATTTTAACCCCGTACAGAAATTACCTACATACGAATTCTAAATCACAGGGAAAATAAAAATGCGAGAGCATAACACATAAAACACATGTACACAGAGATTTCCCACTAGATCTCAAAACCGGGACTACCAACTTGATTTTTCATTATGTTCCTTTCAATGTTACAATACATGTTTATACATGCCGAAGCATCCACTACCATGGACAGAAAAACCATCGCGTCCAAAGCCTTGGACCGAAAACCATCGCATCCAAAAAACATGTGCGAAAATCATGCACAAAACCATAGGAGGGTCCGCCCAACCTAACATAGGATCCAAAACCAAAATTTTCCGGGGCACTGCCCCGGACCCCATAAAGTGGGGTTACGGGTACCTCTCAAACCCCCTGTTAACTATGTGTAAAGAATATAACACAACCCAACAATCTCCCACTTGTTGTTTTCTTTCCACAGGAGAGCTTAGTCATTTTTCCAAGCCCTGAAACGCCCATTGCTTCTCTACACCAAGAGAACTTCTCAGAGCTCACAGATTTTGTCAATGCATCTGCAGTATTCTTCAAAGTGTCCACCTTTACCAGCAACACCTTTTTTGTCTTCTATCATATCCCTCACAAAGTGATATTGAACATCAATGTGCTTTGTATTTGAATGATATGCCGAGTTCTTTGCCAAGAAAATTGCAC
>APFE031097525.1:0-29341 GCA_000404065.3 Pinus taeda
CCATTGCCAAAGAAAAGTTTTGATCATTTCAGAAAATGCCTGGGTATGCAGCAGTTGAAATTAAGGGGGAGTGTTGGAATTTAATTCCAACTGCATCACATAAATGCTGAACAGAATCTGATGTTCAGCAGTTATAGCAGATTATCCGGAAGCAGCAAAAATCTTCTGATATTTTTGCACCTTAAATGAGCATTAAATGTGCAGAAATTAATTCCCCTGCAACTGACTTATTTCTACTGAGAAAGTCATCACCGCCTCTTCTGCAATAAATACACAGATAAAATATCAGCAGATATTTTGCTTAGTTTATAATTTAATTCAGATATTTATTTTCCTATAAATGTAAACGAACAACAACTCTATTTTCAAGCAAGAAGGTGTAAGCAGAAAAGAACAGAAGTTCTGTTTTCTATGTGAGTGCAAGAGATTTTTGAACAACAGTTCTATTTTTGTACTCTGAGAGAAAAGAGAGAAGGTTAGAAGAACAAGTGTGTGTCTCTTCTGTAAATGCACAGCAGTGCTGAACCTGCGATTTTCTGAGATAGAGGAAAATCGATTTCTGGAACTGAAGTGTTCCTCTTGTAACAGCTAAGTTTACTGTATCAGTTTTGTTTATTGTTTATGAATACAAGTTTACTGTTTTGCTGAGTTTTAGTTGCTGTTACACCAAGCGTCAATTGTCTCACTGTAAGTTTATTAGTGATTTGACGCCAACTATTTTAGTTGCTATAACACCAAAGCGTCAATTTTCTTAAAGTTACTTAGCGTCAAAAATGTGTTGCCGTTACACCGAGTGACTTGACGTCACAAAACGCATTGTTGCAACACCACGATCAGTGTTGCTGCAACACCGAATCCTATTGCTGCAACACCAAATTCCTGTTGCTGTAACACCAAATCCTGTTGCTGCAACACCATTTCCAGAAAACGAAATTATCAGTTTTTTGTGCAGAAACAGAGCATTTTTGTGTTGTCTGTTTGTTAAGGAATTTAGCAGAAAATTCCAACAACATCTTGTTCATGATGGAATAGGAAATTAAAATATTTGATGTTGCAGTATATTATTAATATATTGGAAAAAAAACAAGTGAAACAATATACTGTGGATGACTTCACGGTTCAATCCAAATTGTTGATACATATTTATTTTATATAGAAACTAGGAAGATTTAACGTTTTTTTTTTTTTTTACCGTTTAAGTTATATATAATGATTATAATAATAAGAATGATCAAAATATATAAAGATTATTTGATTTTAAGAAGCTCAGAGATGTGAATCTGAAATGGCTTTTTTAACTATCTGACCAGGCAACATAATTTTGAAGAAAAAAGCATATAAAAAAAAATGAAGAAATAAAGCACACTCATAGTGTGAGTTCAAACTTGTTGTAAATTTTATATTGAATTAAATCATTAACTACATTGTTATATAGTAAACTTATTACTAATATGATTATCAATTTATTGTCTAATCTGAGACAAATCTACTCACATTACCAATCTTCTGAAAGCTAATTTTGAGCACACCACCGTAATAATTTGCTTCCCTAATTTTGCACAAAGAACTCAAAATATGCTAACTAATTTGTCAATAATTTACATAATAAGATTAAGCATTATTCCAAACACTCCCGCTTAGTGATTAATGAGGGTTTACTATCTTATCTTGTAGTGCCAAAAAATGAGCTTTTGCAACTGCTTTGGTGAAGATATCTGCTAGTTGATGCTAAGTATTTATATGTTTCAATTCAATATCCTTCTTCTGCACCAAATCCCGAATGAAGTGATATTTATGTCTAAATGCTTTGTCGTGCTTTGATGAACTGGATTCTTTGCTAACTTGATGACATTTACATTATCACAATAAATGACTATAGGTTGAATTTGTTTTTCTCCAATTTCTTCCAAAAATTTTCTGAGCCAAAGAGCTTGTGTACCTGCTGAGGTAATTGCAACATACTCCGCTTCTGTGGATGAGAGGGAAACAATGCTTTATTTTTTTGAGCTCCATGTAATCAAACTAGAACCAAAAGAGAAACAATTTACAGATGTGGACTTACGGTCATCAATACTACCTCCCTAATCTGAATCAGTAAATCCAATAAGATTGAACTTTTCAGAAGACTAGTAATGAATACCAAAATTTAGAGTGCCTTTCACATACCTTAAAACCCTCTTGGGTGTCTTCATATGTATTTCAGATGGATTTTTCATATACCTTGAAACAAGTGAATCTGAATATGTAATATCAGGCCTTGTGTGGGTTAGAAATATAAAGCTCCCCACAATACTTCTATAAGTTTTCTCATCAACTAAATCAACACCATCATCTATACATAACATATCTCCATGAGAACTTGGAGTAGGGGATGGATTACAATCAAGCATCTCAAATTTATTTAGCATATCATGTGCATACTTTGTCTGACAAATGAAAATCTCACCCTTACTTTGATAAACCTCCTTTCCTAGAAAATATTTCATGATGCCTAGATCTTTCATCTTAAATTCATTCATCATAGCAACCTTGAATTTATCATTCATCTTCGAACTACTACCCATATACAATAGATAATCAACATACAAACTTATGATTAGAATACCAATACCTTCTTTTTTGTAGTAAATGGCAAGATCACTCTTACTTCTCTGGAAGCCATTTTCCTGAAAGTATTCATCAATCCTAGCATACCACGCTCTTGGTGCTTGCTTGAGACCATGCAAATCCTTCTTCAACTTGTGGACATTATTCTCCTTTCCTTCCACTTTAAAACCTTGTGGCTTCTCCACATATAATTCCTCTTCTAATTACCCATTCAAGATGACACTTTGCACATCCATATGATGTATGCTCCACTTGTTTTGAGCTCCTAATGAAATAAACATTCTAATGGTATCCTGTCTTGTTACTGGTGCAAATGTCTCTTGATAATCAATTCCATACTTCTGTGTGAATCCTTTAGCAACTAATCTTGCTTTGTGTCTTTCAACACTCCCATCACTGTTAAATTTAGTCTTATATACCCATATGGTGCCAATCCTTTTCTTGTCATGTGGAAGCACTGCCAACTTCCAACTGTCATTCCTTTGAATGGAATCCATCTCTTCTTGTGTGGCTTGCATCCAAACCTCATTAATACTTGCATCTTCAAAACATGATGGCTCAAAATCATCCTTTGCTAATAAATCGAAATTGACCATCTCACTTATTGGGATTTATTCATGTGCTTGATTTGCATTCCTCTGATAAATATCATTAAATCTTCTTACCTTCCTTGTAGAAATTGGAGAAGAAGTTGGACTTGAACTTGATATTGAAGAAATTGATGAAAGGTTGCTTGGTGGAGTTAACCCACTAGTTACAGAAACATTAGTTGGCTGCTCATGGTCAATATCAACAATTATATCATCATTCAAAACAGATTTTGTTGTCTCAACATGGCCTTTTTGATGACCATAAACTCTCCCTTCATAAAAAATTACATCTCTTGAGATAATAAGCTTGTTATTTATAGGATTATACAATTTATAAGCCTTGCTTGTCTCACTATACCCAATAAAAATGCATAACTCACTCTTTGCATATAAATCTTTTCTATTCTGATCAGGTACATGAACATCATCTAAACAAAAAAAAATCTTTGAAATGATTAACATTAGCCATTTTTCCATACTAAGCTTCATAAGGAGTCATCTTTTCAAGTGCACTGGTGGGGCTACAATTGAGGATGTACACTGTTGTAGCAACTACATTTCCCCAATAAGAATTACTCAAACTCTTAGTTTGTAACACACATCTTTCCATTTCAACCATATTGTGATTCTTCCTTTTAGATATGCCATTATGTTGGGGTGTGTATTTCGTAGTATGCTGCCTCCTGATGCCATTCATATCACAATAACTATGGAAAGCTTTTGAGCAGAATTCTCCTCCACGGTCAGTCCACAAACATTTCATCTTGCACCCTTTCTCATTTTCTACAAGGGCTTTGAACTTCTTGAATGTATCCAGGGCTTCAATTTTGGCCTTTAGAAAATATGTCGAACAATTTTTTGAGTAATCATCAAGAAAGGTGATGAAATATGATGACTTACCCAAACTTTTAGTCTGTATAGGACCGCATATATTTGAATGAAGAAGCTAAAGTGGGTGATGAGCCCTCCATGTAGTGCCCTTTGGAAACCTTTCCCTTGCATGCTTTCCTTTAGCACATCCTTCACAAACCTCCTTATGCTCTTCTACCTTGGGCAAACTAGAAACTAATGCATGTGAGGTTAGAAACTTCAAACTATGAAAATTTAAATGCCCGTACCTGAGATGCAAAACCAACTTGAATCCTAATAAGCCATATGTGCAAGATTTTTGTTATGTTCATCAAACTTCAAGGGAAACATCCTATTTCTTTTCATAGGCACAACAGTGATCACACTATTTCCCTTATTCTTATCATAGATAGTACATGTCTTATTTTCAAAGACTACTTTATAATTTTTCTCACATAGATTCCCAACACTCAACAAATTATGCTTCAATTTTGGAGTATAATAGATGTCATGAATTCTCTTTATATCTTCTTTTGTTTGGACCTCCATAGCTCCTTTGGTAGCAACCTCCAATGGTTTATCATCACCAATCTGGATCTTGGATTTGAAGCTTTCATCCTTTTCTGAAAGCAGCTTCTCACTCCCTGTCATATGGTTAGAGCATCCAGAATCTAGGTACCCAACATCTTTACTAGTATTTTCACCTTTGGAATAAGATAAAAATAAGTGATCTCGAGGATACACACCACTTTCTTGAGCATAGTTAACATTTTACCTTCTTTCAATATGCATTCTCTTTCAAAGTGGCCATACTTGTTACAATAGTAACATTGAACATTTCTCTTATCAAATCTACCTCTACCTCTTCCTTTGAAACTACCTCTTCCTCTTGAGCCACTTCTTCCCCCACGTCTTGAAGAATTTTGGCTTCTCCATTTACCTTGACCTTGATTGCTTTTGGCACTACTGCTACTTGCATATTCATTCTTTGTAATTTTTTATTTAGAGCAAAAGTCTTTCTATACACCTTCAAAAGTGTCCTTCAATATTTCTTCATGAGACATCAAGGATCCAACCAATTCATCAAACTATACTTTTGTCAAATCCTTACTTTCTTCCATGATTATGGAAACATGATTCCATCTATGTGTTAATGATCTCAATACCTTTTTAATTAAAACTTCATTACTTACAGTTTCTCCAAGTGTAGCCATTTTATTGACCACATCTTTGACTCTCACACAATAATCACTAACATTTTCATCTACTTGCATCTTCAAATTCTTGAACTCTCACTTCAATGTTTGAAGCTTGGCCACCTTAACTTGATCACTACCTTGGTAAGATCCTTGTAGAGTCTCCTAGACATCTTTGGTAATTTTTTCTCCTGATATTCTTGGAATTAAGCTCTTATCAAGAGCTACCTAAATGTGAAACAAATCTTGAGCATTCTTCTTCCTTTCATCCTTTCTTGCCATTCTTTCATTGGTTGTAAGGGAATTCCAATCATATGGCTCATCATTACCTGATTCAACAATCTCCCACAAAGCTTTTCCGATAAAAAATGGTCAGCATCTTAATGCACCAATAATCATAATCGTTCCCATCAAATTCTGGAATGGGCATTTGGTTAGAATTTGACATGATTAACTTCAACGAAATTCCAACAATAAAATAGTAACCCAAAACAATTTTACTTGCTCTAATACCACTTGTAGAATATGAAATGGCTTCTTTAAGCCAGCTAATAAGACAACATAATTATGAAGACAAAAACATATAAAAATAATAATGAAGAAATAAAACACACTCACTGTGCGAGCTCAAACCTGCTGTAAATCTCATATTGAATTAAAACATTAACTACATTGTTATATAGTAAACTTATTACTAATATGATTATCAATCAACTGCCTAATCTAAAATAAATTTACTGACACTAACAATCTTCTGAAAGTTAATTTTGAGCACTAACCACCCTAATAATTTGTTGCCATAATTTTTCACAGAGAACAAAAAATTTGTTGACTAATTTGTCAGCAATTTACATAACAAGATTAAGCATTATTCCCAACAAGAAATTATTCAATATTTTCCGTTTTATTTTTTATTTATATAGATAAAAAGAAATACGGAAGTGTTTAGATATCACTATAATCTTAATGAGTTAAAAGGTATAGTATTTTTTTTTTTAATTCTTTTTTTTTTTTTTTTGTTAAGAGCACTGCGGGACTTGTGGAGACCCCAAATGTTCCTTGGACTTGTCAATTGGTTTTATGTGAGGTGTTTGTGTAGAAGGAAGGAATGATGATATCCTTGTTAGTGAAGTTCAATTTCCTCAAGTGACATGAAGTGTATTCATGCCATGATATTTTAGGAATTGACCAATGTCATGTTTGACTATGGATTGATTAAAAAATTGTTTTCATTTGAGTACTTTGATTTTTTACTTTTCGGTTGATAAACTCCTTATAATCTCTTAGTTTGTTCTTATTTTAGAAGTGCTTATTTTTTTCTTTGCTTTTCATTTTGTATATTTGGGTTGATCACCTACTTATAATATATTAGTTTCCTTACCTCAAAATTTCCTCTTAAATTTTGATGCGAAATTATTTTCAATATTTTCCTTCTTTTACAAAATTTTCTCCCTTATCTCCTAATGGTGCAGCCAAAGTTGATGTCTTTACACCATCCCTTCTTGAGCCAAAAGTAGTTTTGGCTTAAGCAAGAAATGATTTTTAGGAAAACTATTGTCTTCCATGTTACATAAGATATATAATCAGAGCGATGCCTTCAGTGGGGAACACTTGCTTTTATGAGGAGGATAAGAGAGGGTCAATTTCCTTCAATATTAAGATTATAGGTTATATATTGTCTTTTGATATGGTGTATCTTCTTCCACACCTCTTTTGAGATATTGCATCCCCAAATCTCACATCCATATGAAATAAAAGGGGCGACGAGATACTCAAACAAGTTTTTTAAATCCCATATCCAAAGATGCTTTGACTTAGAATTGTTTTGAAGTTCATAGTAATATTTTGATCTCCCATTTATCTTTTTATCAATGCTTTAAATCAAGTTTAGCTTTTGACGGATATTCATTCCAATATACATGCAAGAAGGAATTTTATTGAAGTTCTTCTTGTCATATATGAAAAGTATCATATGTGATATTTTTGTATTTAATTAGCATGACCCTCATTTTGTAGGTTTATATTTTGATGGATATTCATTCCAATAAACATGAAATAAGGAATTTTCTTAAAGCTCTTCTTTTCATATATGAAAAGTATCATATGTGATATTTTTGTATTTAATTAGCATGACTCTCATTTTGTCAATATTAAGAATCGTACCCTTATTGGAACAAAATTATTGGATTATTCTTCTTTTCACATCAACATCATAAGGACATCTAACCCGAAAAACAATATTGTTAACATAAAGAATAAGCATGATGGATATTCAAACGAAAATGGGGCCAACACAACGTATTTGTTCCAAAAACACTTCTAACTTATGAATGTGTATGACAAAAGGGTAGGGGATGAACATCATTGGATGACTCAAAGATTGCAGTTAATTTATTTTGTCCAATCCTATATGGTACTGAATTTGGAAAATACATTTTCATACAACCTTGTCAAAACAACCCTCAATTCAAGAGGAACTTTTATCTCTTTCACCCTATTGCAAAAGTTTGTCCTAGGAATGGTTTCAAAATATTTTTAAATTAAATGAAACGTCAAGGAAGATCAAATTTATTATTATGGAACTCCTTCACAATGCTCCTAAGAGTAATAAGGTGGTCCATAGTTTAATAATAGTTTGTAAACACATCTTCCCCTTTAGCTCTTTTACCATGGATTTCTAACAATAAGCTAATCTTTTCTCAAAAATAATTGTATACACGTTGGCTAAAATGGAGCTAATTATAATAGTATTATAATTAGAGGGAGTGATATTATCCCCACTTTTAGAGATAATTAGATTTAAGCCTTGAATCCAAGCCTTGGGGACTACTTTCTTCACTTTCAAGTAAAACAACTTGAATATGTGAAGGATGAGGATATGCTCTTCTATTGTAAAATATTCATCTTGGCAGCCTTCAAAATACTTAGTTTTCCCAAATTTGAGTTTATTAACCACAATCTTTATGTTTTCGAAAGAAAATATTTCATCTTTGATATCAAAATATGAAATGGTATACATGGCATCAAGGGATAGACAAATATTTTAAGGTAGGAATCCTTGTTTTCAAGACAATAATATTTTTCTATTTGATTTTATGAAGTAGAATTTTTTTCAAGGATTTATTTTAGATGAGAAAATTATCTACTCTTGCTTGCTATTTATATAGTGTATTACCTTTAATAATAGTTTTGTATATATTTATCTTTGTCAGTATTTAATTACTTACTAGAAGAATCCTTAATTAATTATTTAATAATTTTACAACGATTATCATTTCAATGGTTGATTTCTCTATTATTCTTTCTACATGACATCTCAATAAAGAACTTGTTTATAGGAATTGAGAGAATTGTAGCAACATTATGATAGAGGTTTTCAATCTTGTCCTTATAAAATAGGTTTTAATTGATGTTCAAATACATTAAGAAGAGACCAAGTTTAGTTTTATTAAAATGTAGGTACCTTTGGTTCTCAATATTCTCTTGCATGTCGCTTTCCGAATAGAAAGTATTAGAGTTGAGGTTAAGGTACATGATTACAATTAAGCTTATGTCAGTTAACATGTCAAAATTTACTATTCTATTAGAAATATGGATAATAGATATAACATAATCCATGACGTTATTATCAAAGCCATGAATACAAGTCATCTAGTTAGATTTTGGAAACTTAGTTTTACCATTGCAAATTATTATATCTTGAGAAAAATATTGAATCACGCAACACATGATAAATTCTTAGTCATATTTTTAGTTTTCTTCATATCTATTAGCTAAACAACATTCTCCTCTAGCCATCAAAGACCAGGGTTGGAATCAATCCTTAGAGGAATGCGTTGGTTAGTGTGAGTTCTAGCAATAATCTCCTAACAAGATAATATCACCTTCATTCCTCGCGCTATGAATATATTTATCTATCAAACTAAGATTTTTCAAAAAGCTCCAATGTTATTTATTAATGAGACATCCAAAATAATTACAAGCAGAAACAATTCTCCAACTATGTGAGTTGTTAGTTTTCCCAAAAAATTGTTTGTTACATATTTACACCTAATTATTATTTACTAGGATCCTCTAGGATTAAGGCGTCCAATATTCACCCCCTTTATTTGAAGGGGGTTTTTGTAGTCCAAGCATCATTCTGAACTTTTCAAAATTTTCTCTTCCAAATGCTTTAGTGAACATATCTACAATTTGCTTAGTCGTGGAATAGTGTGTTAAATGAATAGCTATAGGCTCTAAATGGTATAAAAGAAAGTGATACTTAGTGTTGATGTGCTTGATTTGATCATGAAATATGGAATTCTCAGACAACTTGATTGTAAAAGTATTGTCGAGGAGGAGATGTCAAGTGCTTCTATTTTCATAAATTTGGATATGTTGTAGTAGATTGCAAAAGCAAATGATCATACCATCCCACTAGAATACGGAGTAGAAGGTAATGTAGGAGCATTCCACTTCCAAGACAAATTTCTTTTGACTAGATCTAGGGGATAATTCTTTACCAAGGGAATTGGTTCCCTAATTAAGCAATATTTAATTATTTAAATGTACTTTTTCTATGTTTTTATGAAAAATTGTATATAAGTGATGAAGATAAGGATTGTTGTAAGTAGATCTATTCTGGTGGATGGATATTCAGAATATTTGAGAGAGTTAGAGAGAAATGAGGGAATTTAGATCAGCGAGAGCTTTATGGGTCTAAAAAATCCTATATTCTTTGGATCTGAATTTAATTTGTTCAGAATCCCTTTGTAATAATAATAGTTAGAATAGACGAGAAGATAGGTGTGTGGAGACTGAGTGTCTAACCAAGAGGCTTGAAGCCAAAACCATAGCTTAACGCTGGAATGGGCCAATTGATGTGAATTGGGATAGAGAAGGGCCTTTTGTAAATTACATCTATGTTTTTCTTCAAATTGAGATTGATGCATGCTTGTTTATAATAATATAAGAGATTGAGTTGTTGTGGGTTTCATTGTTGAATACATTTAAATTTAATGCAGTGCATCATGGCCTAAGCTCAAGAGATATAACTTT
Source organism: Pinus taeda (assembly GCA_000404065.3). Taxonomy (NCBI): domain Eukaryota; kingdom Viridiplantae; phylum Streptophyta; class Pinopsida; order Pinales; family Pinaceae; genus Pinus; species Pinus taeda. Next base: position 10,283 of record APFE031097525.1, read on the forward strand.
GATAGTTGATCAACATAGGATCAACGATGCATTAACCAAAACAAGGTCACAAAGAGGATGCATTAAAGGGGAGTGTGGAGGATCGACGTTGCACTTACTTTTTTAAATGCTGGGAGATGGAATTGATAGCGTCAGACTAGAGGAATTACCCGGGAAGGACTAGAGGAGTGTTTAATGGAATAGACAGTTTGACATGTGAGCCAACAAAATAGAAAAAATAGGTTAGGATTGATTGGTACTATGGGCCCCACCTGGAGGATTTTTATCCCAGCAGTCTTTGGTACTCTCTCATCTGAGCGAGTTGTGAAACTTATGAGTGAGCGAGAGATACTAAGCAGAAGATATGAGTGGGTCCACCTGAAATTTTATTACCCTAGCAATTAATTAACTCGTTGTTGATTTGGGGTAGCATCGGATGTGCTCTAGCCATGAAAATTGGTGGAGAGGCTAAAGCACATGAGATCTCCAAGACACATAAATGGTTTGGATAGGGTGTACCCGATTTGGGAGATATTAAAATTATTAATATTTTTAATGGAGTTCCTAAGTCTAAACTTAGGAGAAATAAAATATTGTTAGGTATTAATCTAAAACTAGGTTAGAAGGTTCCAAAAGTCACGGATCAAGACAAATATAATCTTAGATGTTGATTAGATATTTAATCTTGGTTGTTGAAGAACCAACGAGAAAAGTATAAGAGGAGGCTTGAGGGTCAGTTGGAAGATACACTAGAGTGATCAGTCATTCGTTTTGCTAGAGAGGGGTTGCTAAGCAAAGTCAAATAAGTGATCAGCAACGAGGGGCAGTGAGTACTGATAGAGAGGTATATGGTGTCGAGAGACTAGCAAAGAGGCAGAGAGTGAGAAGAACCAGCAAGAGCATCCCACACAAAGCCTAGTAGAGACAATGTAGAGGATAGAGGGACTGTGTCATCCACATAGAGGGTAGTTGGAGTGACGCAGAGGCTTCCATAGGCTACACAGTGCCTCAAAGGGATGACACAGAGTGGTTTGGGGTAATGTAGAGGCTAGAAGGGCCAGTGAAGAGCTTTAGAGTTGCTGGAGAGGATTTCATGGGACAGGATTTCTATATATACCTATTTTTGAATAGAGAGATATTGTTCCAAATTATTTTTCTCTGTCGGGTGAGCCAATTTGGGACCCAGTTGTAGTCAAGAAAATACTACATAATAATATACCCTCATAATAGTTGCACCTGTTTTCCCTCATTAGGTTTTTCTGGGGACATTTGTCCAAAAATAACGGTGTCACTTGTGTGTTTGTTTTCTTTCAGTTGTTGATTTGTAGATGTTGTGATTGTATTGTGTTTATTTCAGTATTTAAATGATTTAAATAACTTGTTCAAAGTTAACAAGTATAATAAATAAACCAAAATAATAGAGATTAAATTTCTAACGGATAGACTTAGAAATTTCAACACTCATCAACACATCAAGCTTGGCTATCATGAGCGGGCTCAAGCAGCATTGGAAAAGCATGAAACCAAACTAGGCCAACCTAGAGATTTAACCTAAAGGTATAAAAATTGACGATGAAAGTTACAAGTGGGATTATGTGTTCTGAGAATGAGCTGGAATATGTCAAGGATCACGTAGAAGTCCACAGGGTGGAGTGTATAGGTGAATTAGCTCGGAAGTTTTAAGTCAACAGTGTGTGAATACACCAAAGAGATAAAGGTCGGTGACTATAGCTTCAAGCCTTTTGTACATTAGTCACAAGGTATTAGAAAAGGGCACCAAGTATTGGTAAAGGCGAAGGAACCAATAGTGAGGGAACATGAGAAACAATGTAGGTGCAAAGGAAGAAGTACAAGTATTGGCACAGGAAAAGGGTTGATATGGGGGCTTACGATGGTTTTTCCTTTCAATGGAATTCCTCCACCCTTGTATCTCCTCCCACTTAATTTAAGAAATATTTAAAGAGGGGAATTATTGCCCTAAATTGGGATAAGGAAGTTCCTATAGAAGATAACTTAGGAACTATGAGCACTGTGAGTTTTAATTTGTGTCAGGAATTTACTGGTCTAAAATTGGGCCTACATCTAGTGGTATCAAATCAAGTTGTATACCTACTTTTTTGAAAGAAACAATTGCAGTATTACAAGCAGCCACCATAGAAGTTAACGGATGAAATTTATGCAACAACGCTTAATAGCTTTACCATATCTGGAGAGCTCGAATGAGATTGCAGATTTGTTGAAGAAATCTGATGAAGGTTTAGAGAGGTTGCGTAAGAAAACTTGCTTTAAAATTTTAAGGTATTAGTTACGAGTTAATTTTCCTATGAATTTGAGTGAATGGATTATTGTAGATAAAATGAGCTACAAGAGATCATAGATTTAATATTGGTTGGTAAGGATTAAAATGGTGAGATATGGTCCTAGTAAGGAGATCGATGATTGCAGAGGAAATTAAAGATTGGTTGACAAGTGATGTATTTGGAAGTTGTGAAGAAGGTAGCTGCAAAAGGAAAGTACATGAGAATATTTTTCAGCAAAAATTTTATAAGGGGATTTTAGAAAAAGGCTGAAGCAGAGGGAAGAAAATGAGAAAACTTGCGACAAACTAGAGCAAGAAAAGCTCATTTAGTTCTAGAAGAGACGATAAAAAAGTCACTTAAAAGCTAAGCTCAGAAGAGAAAAATCTTGGTGAGGTTTCATGTGGCAAGAAACAAGAAGATTGCTACCATAAAGCTTCATTGCAGCTCACGGGTATCATGGATAATCTCACAAAAGATATGTCGATGGAGAGCCTAGAGAGAAATCGTAGGAAAAAGGAAAGGGAGGCCAAAACAAGGACTAGAAAGTTGAATATGAGTGAAGAAGAAATAGAGGAGGGAGATGAGATAACGGCAGAACTCAACAAATTGAAGAAATAGCTGCAAGAAAGAGTAAGAAGGAGGGAAGAGAAATTGAGACATTGAAATTGCATAGGAAAAATAAGTAAAGTGGCATGTCAAAAATTTTATATTGAAAAACTTATGCAATGAGTAAAGGAGGAGGAAGCACTCAGAGCAATTGAGTGTGAAGTCAAAGAATCCATTTTTTAACCTGAAAAACAACCGATCCTTGGAGAGGATGATGATGATGGAGAGACATTGGAAGCATCTCCTAACACTAAACAATATCATGATTCTAGTTTTAATTATTTTCTTAAATGTATATTTGCAAGCAAAATAGAAAAAGTGTGAAAGCTCGACATGGAAAAAACCAAGTTGGTGGTAGACAACTCATGATTGAAGATGAACAATTTCGAAGAACTACCATGAGAAGAAGAGGTTATGAGGAAAACGTGGTTAAAGCTTTTTAAAATTACAAGATGAAATTGAAAGACATGATTGATTTGATTTGTTTTCTTTTGATGAGTATATTTTTATTTATTTTTTAAGGAATAATATTTTTTTGGAAGATAGGAAAAGAGAAGCGGCACAAATTGCAGAATGTGGATTGTGAAGAAAAAGTTGGCAAGAGTAACCTAGGTCAAGGAAATATCTCAACAAAGCTATAAAAGTTCAAGAACTTGGAGACAATTTGGAAAGAATAGGAGCACATGTGAGGACGAAGATTATGCACCTATTGAGGATGATCAAAAGGAATAAGACATAACTAAGGTAGAAAATAAAATAATTGTTTTTGAATGGAGTTGTTCCTCAATGCATAAGAAAGGAGTAATATTGAAGAGGATTTTCTCAATAGCCTAATGGACTGTGAAAATAGTTCAGATCATTTTGGAGGAGGAAAATGAGCTACCTAAAGGAGAAACTCATGTTTTTGAATCTAATTTTGGTGTATATTTGCATGTCTAACAAGTGAATACCAACAACCTAATGATTCACTTATGAAGAAATATGAAGAATGGAGACTAGTGGAAGATATGGCTGACATGGAAGTACTTTGTGAACAAATGTTTATTGATGATGGAGTTGTTGCAACAAAGAAATTTGGAATAGGGAAAACTTTAATTTCTTCCAAAAATGAGGATGGAACAACATTAATCAGAGCAAAAAATGAATACATGCTTGAGGAAAATCTCATTCCTAAAGGAGAAAGTACAAGTGAAAATGAGATCAAAGATTTGGAGTGGTTGGTATAAGACCTGAGCGAAGAATATTGCATAGAGGATGAGGACATAATTGAAGGTGATTTTCAATTGTATAAGGAGTTGAATTCATTAGAATAAAGGGTAGAAACCCAAATATTGCACTTTCAGATTGTAAAGATATAGTTGAAAGAGAAAGGAAATGTGTTCAAAAACAAAGATGAACATATTGCAAACGGTGAATAGAATATTGTTGAAAAATTTTCAATTGAAGAGATACACTAGAGAGAAAATAGCAAGAATTATAAGGTTTAGCCAAAAGTAGAAATTGATGAAGTGATAAAAGAACTATTGATTCCAATGAGGAAGACAAAGGGGAGGAGATACACAAGAAAGCGGAGGACTTCCAACAAAGAGATACAACTGACTGAAAATGTGTGAATCAATAGAGAAAGTGGACAAAAAAAACATAACATATGGAAACCGAGAGGACGAGAAGTAGTAAAGCAACATAAACACAACAAAGAAAGAGACCAACTACAAACTAGAGTCTTTTTTATTCAGGAGGACTTCATCAACATAGACATGGTTAGGAGACCATGATGCTTCTCTAACTTGGGAGTCTGATGCAAGAGGATTCTGATTGCAATTCAAAGTTCTTTTGACTAGACATAGTGGTTATTTATTTACCATGGAATTTGGTTCACTAATTAAGCTATATTTAATTCTTTAAATGTATTTTTCTATGTCTTTATGAGAAATTGTATATAAGTGATGAAAGTGAGGATTTTTGTAAGTAGATCTATTCTAAAGGATGGATGTTGAGAATATTTGCGAGAGTTAGAGAGAAAAGAGGGAAGTTAGATTAGTGAGAGACATTTGTGACTAAGAAATCCTAGATTAGAGGTTTAAGGATTATTTAGATCTGAAACGAATTAGTTTAGAATCCCTTTGTATGTATAAATAATAGTTAGAATAGAGGAGAAGATAGGTGTGTGGATACTGAGTGTGTAAGCGCGAGGCTTGAAGCCAAAACCTTTACTGAATTCTAGAATGTGCCAATTGAAAAGAATTGGGCAAGAGAACGGCCTTTTGTATATTATACATATGTTATGTTCAAAGTTGAGATTGATGCAAGCATGTTTATAATTTACCGAGAGATCAAATTGATATGGATTTCATTATTGAATAGATCTAAATTTAATGCAGGTCAGTGGGGCCTATGCTTGCAAGAGATAGCATTAATATTTAATAAACATAGGATCAACAATTCATGAACCAAAATAAGGTCATGAAGAGGATGAATTCAATGGGAGTGTAGAGGGTCGCCACTGCACTTAGCTTTTTGAAGTCCTCAGGGATGTTTGTCACTTGACGATTCTGGGAGATAGACTCAATAGTGCCATGTTGGAGGCATTACCCTTGAAGCACTAGAGGAGTTCTTAATGGAATAGGTGAGATGACGTGTGAGTCCAACAAATGGAAAAAGGAAGTTGGCATTATGTGGAATTGTGGGTCCCACTTGGAGGATTTCTACATCAATGACTTTTGGTACTCTCTCATCCCAGTGAGACATACAATTTATGAGCGGGTCATAGATATTGAGTGGAGGATATGAGTGGGTCCACCATAACCTTATTACCATGATGATTTTAGTAACTCATCGACCCATCGATCCCGGCTATCACGAGCAGGCTCACGTGGCAGGGGAAAAACAAGAAACCAAAGTGGGCTGCCTAGAGATTTAACCCAGAGGTATAAAAAATAATGATGAGGTTTAAGTTGGTGTCGCATGAATACACCAAAGTGATAAAGGTCATAAATTGGAGCTTCGGGCTTTTTATACATTCATCATGAGGTATTACAAAAAAATGCCAAGTATTTGGAAACGCAAAGGAACCAACAATGGGGACACATGAGAAACATTCTGGGCACCAAGGAATAAGTATAGGTGTTGGCATAAGAAAAGGGTTGATATAGGAGCTTATGGTGGTTTTTATTTTCTATGGAATTCCTCCACCCTTGCGGCTCCTCCCACTTAATTTAAGAAATCTTTAAATCAAAGAATTATCTCCCTAAGTTGGGTTAAGGAAGTGCATATAGAAGATAACAAGGGAACTGTGAGCACTATGTGTTTTAGTTTGTGATAGGAATTTGCAAATATAAAATTGGGCCTGCAATAGAAGGTGAAGATAAAAAGGAAGTGCCCTCAATCAAACAATCAAGGAAGATTTCACTCATCACAAATATTATTAACATTAAGGCATAATGATCCTATTTATGGCTACATATATTGATGCAATGATTTTTTCATAAGGTTGTTGATTATAATACTTCTAAAAAGAATTAAAGGTAGGTCAATAGGAGATATAAGTCTTTTCCCTCGTTTTTTGGTCACATAAGGTGTTATGCATGTACCATTCTTGGCCATATGGCTAAAGATTGAAATTTTCCTAGTTTCTTTAAGGAATCTAGTCAAAAGCTATAGATCATTCAAATTGACCAAACAAGAATCCGGAAAGAGATGTCCATGTTAGAGATCAACCCGTCAAAATTTTGAAGATGGAGCGGTAAGAGACTCTAATGAAAAAATTAGGCATGTATGGTCTTAGGGTGATCATATGGAAACATCTTGAGATTTCATGAAGAATCATTAAAAATGTAGCCACAACATAAGTAGTGCATGTGGATAGTTTTTATTTTAAGGAGCATGAGCTCAAGGGGAGTTGTGCAAGTTTTTCTTTCTATTTCTGGTTTATCTATATTTTGATTGATAATTGTTGGATCAACCATATATCACTTTTATAGCATTGGATTAGTTTGGTTTTTGAAACCCTAATGATGTTTTTGAAGACATGGAAGCCAATATTATGATCCCACGTGCATGTTCAAGGATTTGATCTAGTAAGGGTTGTTGTTGTTACTGCATGATTTAACTGATGTAATTATTTCCATATCTGATGATAGTTTGTTTGTAAGGTTATTTTGAGTACCTATTATCGATTGATATATCTTCGTAGGTTTTCTCACTAGATTATGGTAGAATGTTGCATTACAAAAGCTTATGTTAGTTTTGTTTTCGGATGATTATAAGTTTGATGTTGGTCATATGTTGCAAAGGATTATATGTTACTAATGTTGTATCTGCTAATACTATGGTGATCAAGGTTTTAACAAAACATGTGTAACTAATGATATGAACATGGGCATGAATTCTTCAGGAAGAGAATTATCAAGGTTTGGAGATCATGAAGAGATGGCACATGTGTAGGGGAAACATCTCAAATTATTTTGGTGGATCAAAAATTGATTGTTGGAATTAATCCCCTTTGAGCATAAAATGGAAAAGACGCACCTCGAGGTGTTCATCATGCTTTTCTTGTTTTTATTTCATGTAACCTTATTTCAAAGGTAATAAGTGCTCCATGTGGTTGAGTATATGCTGATAAAAAGAGTTATGGACATCTATTATGATGCTTGAGTTGATAGAGTCAATAAAAGTGTGTGAATTAGAATTGGTGTAACTAGGGAACTTTGCATGGAAAAACCTTATTGTATCTGTTGTATGAATTAGGATTCTCTATTGTTGTAGAAATATATATACTTCATCATGATATTAATTTTCTAGTTACTCATATATATGTCAATATGTTTCTTATTTCATGCATTTAATAGCCACTCATCGATGTTGTTAATTTTTGAAATCCACTTAGGGTTTCAGTTTTGATGTTGTTATTGGATAAGAATTTGTGACAGGATGACTGGTTGTGAATGAGTTGTGACTATTTATTCAAGAATAATAGTTTCATTGCTTCATTTATAAATTATTAGTGTATATGTGATGTTGATGAGTGATGTTATGTTGCTTACTTATTTGTTCTCTAGAGTTGTGTGTTATGCTACAAGAGTATCGATGTATGTTGTTATATTGATGATGAGGATTGTTGAATTAATATGTATATGAAAATGCCATTGTGTTATTCTATTTTTGTTACTACTTCCTGAATCAAATTACTATATTGTAGAGGTTATGCTGAGTACGATGGTTTCTTGTAGAAGTGTTGACCTCATACATTATGGTATTTCCATGGTATTCCTGAAGAGGATTAATCACTATTGTTTATTGGCTTGATATGTTGTTGATATATGTTTTGTATTAGTATTATTTTGCTGTATGTTTTGTATCAGTATTGATATCATGTTGGTATGTTGTTTAAAGCCTCCAAGTATTTACATGTATTTGTTGCTAAAGACTTGTAATATGTTGTTGTGGTTCTATTGTCAGGACATGAACCCGTGCATCTCTGGGGACAACTCGGTATACAAACCAACTGGACTACAATTCTCTCGCTCATGGAGAGTTTTCATTTTCCATTGATGACACACGGGGAGAGAGAATGATTATATGGATTGGTGTTTGCAGGAGGTTTTCATCAATGCCAAAGGGGGAGACTGTTAGAATTTTGGTAGGTTGGCATGTTGCTATTGATGTCAACCTAGTAGTGGATTATTGTCCTGATGAATTGTTGGCACTTAGCATGTTGCAAAAGTGTGTAACAATGTTTCACAAGTGGGTATTGGTTTTGTGGTGAAGAAATTAGAAGATTTGGGTAGTGAAGAATTATGTTCTCCATACATACAAAGACTATTTTGGCCTCAACAATCTCTCCTAGAAGCATCACCTCATTGGTTTGATTATGTAATGTTGTGCCAAAGACACTTTTTTCATGCGGATAGTTCAATTCCCATGGAACTACTTGTACGATGCAAAATAAATACCATTGGATCAAAATCAGTGAACTTTCACAATGTTTCAATTATGATCGAGATGTTTGATCAAGTCTACAATGCCTTCATTGAGTTCATCATCAAAATCATATGGAACACATCAATGTATTCAATTCGATTGATCTAGTCATTTCTTAGTGGTTTAACTTAATCTATAGCATTCCAATCTCATCTAGCATGCATGCACTGAGTTGTTATAGATGTATTAATATCTTATCCACTTGTTGGGTAATTTAATTATATCTTAAGTTACTTACATTAAATTTCAATCTAGTATATGTATTCTTGTAAATCACACTTGCACTATATATGGTAGGGAATTAAATTTTTATTTAAAATCAAATTCAATCTATTGAAAAGAACTATAGATCCTGAAATAAATTCCTATCTATGAAATGATATCTAAAATCAATACACACAACACTTTCTAAAGCAAGACAAAACTTCAATAAAATTTAATCTATGGAAAGCAATAAAATATGAACTAGAAAGCAATGAAATTCTTAATCTACTGAATTGAAATGAGAGTTCTATTATAGATCTATACTATGAAATAATTTTTTGAGTTCCTAAATCTATGTTCTTATTCTAAATTCTTTTCTAATAAACATGAAAATAAATCTATACTATGAAAACCATTTATTCTATGAAAATGCAATCGACTATTCGTAATCTAGAAAGCAATCAAACTTTATTTCTACGAAAGCAATAAAATTTTATTATAATGAGAAAGGAAATAAAACTTTCATTCTAAGATCAAATGAAAATGACAATTAAATGTTTGATAAAAATCATTAAAACTTGTGAATGTATGTACATAAATTAGAGTTCATTAAGAAAACTTAACATCTTACAATCCATTCTATGAAAGTCGATGAGGAATGAAAGCAAGATAATTTTTATTTTTTATTTTTTATTTTTATTTTTTTTACGTTTTACTCAAGTGATTGACCTATATAAAGATGAAAGAAATAAGCGAGTGAAAGATAGAGAAAAAGTAGCTAAATAAACAAGAGCGTTAAATACAAACATTGAAACACAACAAAGAATTAAAATGATGCAATTTTTTAATGAAAACCTAAACTAACCTAGCTATTACTCTTGTAGGGGGCCCTTTTAATATGCACGAGTAGTTGTAAAACTCAGATCATAGGATTAAATCAACTGCCAATACTTCATAAAAGCACCACAGTTGAATTATATTACTGAAGGTGTGTACACAGAGTTTACAAAATAACAATAATTCTAGAATTTAAATTATTTGTCAATATTATCTATTAACTTCCAGATGAAGTTTCTAACATAAAAATTTTTAGAATTAATTGGCTAAAAAGTAGATGCATCGCACAACATATTAGTCACTTGTTCCAAACAAAGTTCTTCCTTTTCACAATTCGCTATTGGAGAAGCAAATCATCAAAGGAACACATCATCAACTTTGATCTTTTGTGCCTTCTTTAATCATAAGATGTCACTCACTAGATGTATATCTTGCTCATTTGATATTTTACCTTCTAAATATGCATCTGATATTTCTTTAACTGAGAGTTTGAGTTTAATGTTGTGGTTGATCCATGGACTTCCACTTCTAACTAATAGGTGGATCATGATTTCAACATAATTTGGCATTTTCTTATATGCTTTGGCTGATTTATAGCTTGTGGGATCTTAGAGAACTTTCAAATCAACTGCAAAATGTTAGTGGAGTGTGGAATATGCAATATTTGGTAGCTTATCCCTAATCAAATCAATATCATGAAGCGAAACATATAGATTTGAGGCAATAGTGGACATTTACCTCATAAATGGATTTGCATGGGTTTGATGGATTTTTACTCAAAATAGAGGTATGGCGACATGAAGGTAAACAAAAAAATGAGTGAAATATATATAATAAACTAAAAATATTTTGGAGGTTCGACACGAGTATTATCTAAGGTGTCAATGTATTAATTGGTCCAATCATGCTAATAGTGATTGATTGGATTTGAAGTGAGAAATGTTTGTTGTGTTTTGGTTAACCCCTGCAGAGTAATGATAAAGGAAACTATTAAAATGACATGCATTGTATTTTTTAGGGGTTCGATGAGGTGAGATAGAGAGTCAAATGTTTCAACTTGCAGGAGAGCACATTTGGTAGAGTATGTACATGAACTAGTGCAATGGGAATAGGAAAGAGAGGTTGATGATGTGTTAACTATACCTGGGTGAATAGATAGAGAAATTAGCATTGTGAAGACCAAGAAACACACAATGCACATGAAGTTTTGTGTTAGAGTGATAAGATCAAGATTATTTTGTGTTGATTATGGGAAGAGTGTGTGGCTCAATCTCAAAGAGTGTGTATTTCTTGGATTTTGATTGTGTGCATGGTGAGAACAAATGTAAGATGAATGCAAGTCCAGTGATAGAGTAATTCTACGGTAGATATTCCATGTTGATTATACATGTAGCATATTGTGTGTGGTTGTCTATGTGCACAGAATATGACTTACCGATTGGTTGGATTAGAAGTTAGGATTGTGTACCTAAGCATATGTATACCCCTGTAGATTCTCATTGACATGTTGCTACATAATGTGTTGCTTGAGTGTTGATAGAGAGAGAGTGTTGTACTTGTCAGAGTAAATGTTTTGTTGACTGTGGTTGATATTCCAAATATGTATTTGAGGTGTTGTTGGGAGTAAGGTTATAGAGTTTTCCTGATATGTTTCTTTCTATAGTATGGTTATATTATTATTGATAGGGATAAGAGAGTTTGTTGTCAATAGGTTTTGATAGAGATAGGAAATAGGTTGGTTTTATATCTTATTTCTATTGAGTAGATAATGCTTGGGGTCCAGTTTGAAAATGAATGAAAGGGTGGCCTAGATAGATTGAAGAGGTTAGGGCCTCTAGAAAGTGGTTTTTTACCAAGATAGGGAGTCTGAGCTCTCTAGTTGGCAGTCTCCAACAAATAGATCTATATGGAGTTGGGGCTTCCTAGCTCATAGTGGGAAACAAACTGTTGTAGGGGTGGTGTCTCCTTCCTAATAGTGGTAAGCTAAACTATGTAAAAGAGATTCAAGAATAATAGAGAAGAAATAAATAAAGAAATAGAGTGGTTTTTCTCCCATTAAGCATTTCCACCAAAAATTCTTGTGTCCCTTATGCATGATTGTCTTAATTCTTTTCATCCTGTTTATGTGTTGTGCATGTTGGAGTTGTTCCATGTTATGATGCTTATCTAAATAAGTTAGATCTAGTAAAGCTATTTAAAAGACATCAATTTTGATTCACCCCCCCATCTCAGTAGTGATATGTTTGAAACACATTAATCTAGTGGGAATATCCTCAATCATCCTACGAAGCACCACCCATGGAGCATGTCAAGTTCAAGATTTATAGTATTAAACTTGCCACTAAATTTTTTAACACAGTCTACCCTTATTACAATTGTCTTGAACCTCCATTATGTCTTGATGACCATCATCAAGGAGTTATACTCACTCATGGGACCACTCATCATTTATCTCCCAAGGTAGCTCTACGCCATGATATGGTTCTAGTATTTTCTTGGAATCACCAACTTTTAGGAACATGGATATATAATTCTTTATGGTGTGGCCTTGGCATGGTATGACATATTTTTTCAACAATGGTGGATGAGCCGATAATTGTAAATAAGAGTCATTGATATGTTCCCAACAGTGGGTGCTACATAGTGTCACCTATCAAACTACCTTTCGCATTGTATATTTATATATAATACATTATAAAAATCCAAACATACATACAATACCAAAAAAAAAAAAAAAAATTATGGTCATGTTATTATGCGTTCAATGGTTTTTTTCTTTCACTATGTGTTTTAACCATTTGTCTTATCTTTCTGCATGGTTTTTACATGATAGGGTGACATTTTTTTATCATGGTATCCACTACATCTGAGGTATTCATTCGAAATTGGAATATATAGATAAGATTCATGGAAATATTGGTGGCGGGCTATTGGCCTTCTGTATATAATTTAATGATAACATATTTCCAAGAAAGTTAGATCATAATGCTCTTCATGCCTTTTGGTATGTTATAAATTGCATGGTAGAGCTTACAATTCATGGTTACCTAGAAGTAGTACTCAATTTTCAATTTATTTCCCATGATACATTAACTTTTTGTACCAAGAACCCTCTTTATAGACCCCCATGACAAAAAGTTTGTATGACATTCATCTTTCATATTATTTATGGCCATATGAACTAAAAATATGGGGGGCTTCCAAGTCTTTTTTCATGTTTTTTTGGGTATCTAATGTCTACGATATTCAATTCATTGTTTTATACTATTTAGTTAACTATTTCCTTCATCCCAATCACCACCATTGTAGTCATGCTTGACCTTTTGCCTTTATATTAGTATTTCTTCCATCTTGAAACCCATTATGACTTGATAGAGATATTGCTATGATGAGTGGAATTCATCTTCTAGACATTTTAAATTTCCTTTTTTATTTTCTCAGGTTAGTTCCATCAATTTGAAAACTACATTCATACTATCATGCCACTAGCCTATCCAACACAAACTTTCTTTTGGTTGTATTTTCATGCTTATTAAATAATGGAAATTCCAATCTTCTTCTTTCTAGTCTTTTCATGGTCATTAAACCAATTAAAATTCCAATATTATTTCCCATTCTTTCCTCTTTCTCCTCCAGAATGAGAGACAATGAGAATATATTTTTATTTATCTCATTATTTCTAAACTATGACAAGGGAATGAGTATACCTTAACCTATTTTTTGGGATTGTTAAAATTGAATGAAAAAGACACTACCCAGATTACTTATCTTCTCTCATGCGCATGTAAAACTATGAAGGGGATTAGTCATGCAAAAAGGCATGGGTCGAGTGATGCAGGAAACCTGAAAAACAATGCAAATCCCTCCATATCTTAAACACTATCAGGTCTGGACTTATGGTTATGGCCACAATCACAATCAACAGTGTTTTATGTGTGATGTTACATTAAAAATGCCGACCATACACTTCTTTGAAATACAAAGGATTTCACGGGGAAACCCCGCTCTGATCTCCATACATCGAAATTCAAAATACATCGACTCGTATTCATAAGTCTCACTGGGTGTGCCCTTCATATGATTTTCACTTTATAAACCCCAGGATAACAAATTATTGAAATAAATAGGATACATGGGAAATAACGTGCCGAAACACTTTAGCTAGATCTCAAAATTTATTTACCCATATCTATAATGATCGTTAGTTTTGCTCTTTGCTCTAGTTGCTCCAATCACCCTGACCTCGATTGCCCCAATCTCCGATCTCCAATTATCGGATATCGCTATATTCATATTCTCTTACACTATCCATCAACCTTCAACTCTCTGATATGCGATTATATCTAGACCATCGATCCTCTTTTTCAATCCAACGGTCTACAATCAATCACATTATCACAATCGCTATGGTTTCAATAATTCCTTAAAGGTTTTGCCGATGCGATAAATCAGCGCGATCGCAATCTCAACTTCTTAAGGCCTGATCTTGTCCCTCTTATAACAATCTTTGCCGATGCGATAAAGTTCTCGGATTTCTCCAATTAGATCTGGCCCATTGATCATATAGATCTAACGACCATTGTGTATCAATCTGCCTACTATTTCTTGGGCTTGATCTCACTTGTTTTTAACGGATTCTGTGTTATAAATGAGATCTCCGCCATACTCTGTTCTTCACTGTCATTAATCCATACGACATATAACTATGATATTTTTTTAAGCGACTATTGGGGTTTAAGTGGCTCAACCACTGTTATTAACAATAAGGCTCCAATTACATTTGATATCTGCAACTCATGACTTGTTCATAAACAAACAGAGCAAAATGCCTCAGTTATTCCACAGGCAAACAATACAGAGATAAGGAAAGGTTTTCAACAAAAAACAACACCTCCAATACACTGGTATTTGATTCAATAACGAGTTACAAAGTCTCGCCCTCTGGCTCAATTACAACAATAATAGACCATGTTTCATTCACTAGCCTCTATCTACACTCCAACTAATCTATTCAACCTCTATCTTCTCTCTCGCTAACCTATCCAACCTCTAAATTATACAAAAAGACCACAATTTATACAAAAGTGGATTAATGAACCAATTCTAGTTTAGAACCAAAAATCTCTCACTCTCTCCTAAAAAGTCTCTTCAACTCCACCATTTCCTAAACAAATGCTAAATCAAGCTTTCAAATTCCTCATATTCTATTCAAACCAAATAAATCTAACTGTTTAGCTTGATCTCCACACAAGGAGGATCAATCAACCACTATACCCTTTTTAATCATTTTTAACAATAAATAAACACTCTCACACATTTAAATAAATAAAATTAACTAAACTCTTGTCTTCCAACCCCTTGTTAGTCACAACATGTGATCATGCCATCACGTTGCTGACTAGGTCTATATGCTCCTGCATCAGACTCCCAAAGTTGAAAGTTTCCATGACCTCCTAGTCATGTGTTCCTTTTGTTGATCATCCAGTATACCAAACATTACTTTGTAACTGGTCATCACTTCCATCATGCTACTGATTCAATTCTTCTGTCACTGTCACTTTTGTTCCTCTAGATTTCCAAATCTTATGTTGTTGCTATCCTTTTTCCTTACTGATATAAATTCCTTTTGTTAAGTTCTCTTCTTTGTTTTCCCTCTTCTCATTTGATTTCATCTTCTAATTTCCCAACTTCCTCTTTGCAATTTGTCTTTAACTGAACTCCAATGACATCTGGTTGTTGTACACTTCTTTCCACCATAGAAATTATGAAATTTTTTGTCCAAGTCGTCTTTGCCTCTATCATTTACAAATTGTTGTTTGTATTCTACAACTTCCCTTTCATTATCATTAAAGATAATCCTTTCCTCTATGTTATAAAGTTGATCTAATAACCTTTCTAGCAAAATATATATTCCTTCATATTCAATAAGCATGTCAATTACATATGGCTCCTCCTTCCTGTATAAAACAAAATCTCCATGACAATTGTCAGATTCAAAATAACTATGGTTTTCACTTTCCATAGGTAATTTTGCCATCAAATCTTTATACTATGCTTCTACAAAAGTTATGAAACTATCATCAAATCTCATTCCAATACTTTACTCTGCATTACACAGTGTTTCTTTTTCTAACACAAGACTATCATTCAATAATTCAATAGCTAAAATTTCTTGGAGCATATCACTGTGAAGTATCCTTTCATCCTCTATACTTATATTATTGCAACAAAATGATGTTTTTTCATCTTTTCCTACATCAAAAACAAAATTTTGGTTTCCTAAAGCTTCTTCATGGTTTATAAATTCATAAAAATAATCCACTTCAAAATCATAGAATTCCTGAACTTCTGCATCTGTCAACATCATCATATATTCCTTCAAAATTTCCATAATATTTTCATTTTGATTCTCTACTGAAGATCTTTCATTCTAGTTACCATTACAAACTTTCATTTTCTTATCTTGAGCTTCTTTAATCATGAAAATTTCCTTGTTAATACCATCATTCTCAAAATTATTAAATACATGCTCAAAATATCTTTCTGTTTCAGCCATCTCTTCCACTAATATCACTTCTTCATCAACATACATAAGCACATTGTCCAATTCCTGTTCATCACCTGTCAAACCTGAAAACAAACACAACATGTCAGTTTCAAAAATACAAGGCTCTTCATTTGAAGCCTCAGTGATCAACTCCTCATGCTTCTATGAACTATTCTAATAGTTCACTAAGTTATTGAGAAATCCTTCCTCAACATCTCTGATTTCTTTTTCATCAAAGAAAACTTTTGGGAATGCAACTTCTTGACTATGCTTGGCAACTTCATCATAAGTTTGTAGAATACCTTCCTGTTCTACACAATTTCTTCCAACACTTAGTTTATCCAAATAAGACAACAATGCCTCCTCCTCTTCTCTAGTAAGACTTTGATCTTTCAAAGATTTCCTTGGCTTAACTTCTTCAGCTAAGTTCTCTGTGTTAGCTTTCCTTCTCTTCACTTCACAAATCTGTAATGCATTTGTTTCCTATCCTATTTCTATTTCCCATTGGTCTTCTATCCATGCTAAAATTCCTTCAAATATGATCCAATAAGTTTTCACTAAAAGAAGATGCAACCATTTAGCCATACCTTTTAATTTCCTCCACCAATTGAAGTCTTGAAATTCCTTATGCATCTCCTTTTTTGTTTGTCTTGCCTCTGCCTCTTTCACCTTTTTATACACAGGTTCAAATTCATTAGGTCGCATACCTACAGATTTACATTTACATAAATGATTAATCCTAAAAAATATGAAATCCTTTTGTCTATGAGGATTCTACCAACACATTCCTTCCATTCTGATTTACATAGATTAGTTCTTCATTACTATCTTCACTGTCTCTTTCTCCAAGGAGAGATCCTCTCTCTGTTTCACAGATGTATTCTACTCCTTCATTCTCAATTGTTCAAAGTATTCATTTCTTAGCAAACAATTCTCTTACAGGCCATTTAACTCTTCTTCCCACATAAAATCCTTGTTTCCATTTTTCTCTAATTCCTTTCAATACCAGCTTCTATGTCCCTTCCTTCTTTACTCATTCCTTTGAGTCCAACTGCTTCAACACTCTTTTCCCTCTGTTTATGACTTTCCTCTCTACTGTAGGAATTTACAGGGTAAGTTCCTCAGATAGAACACCAAAAGGACACCGCTCACAAACAGATCACAGATCAATACACCAGTATTTTGACGTGGTTATAACCCTCAAAGAGGGAAACAGTCCACGGCCTACACCAACGTGGCTACTACAGGCAATTTATTAATAAAAGAATGAAAATTTACATAAGCTTCTCTCATGCACGGTTAACCTACAAATGACCCTCCATGCGCTTTAAATAGAATTCATGGACCAATTGGGTGCCAAGCCATGGATCAAGTGTCGGTAATACCGAGGAGAGAATGAACCGTCGGATCACTACATATCGTGACCGTCGGATTGTAAGTTACAAAATGTACAACGGTAAAGAAACACACTTTACCTAACTCTAACCTAACTCTATACTAGACCAAGTTGAACTAAACTATTCCTATGTGTCGGAATATCCTAACATCCCCCCTTAAGAACAACTTGGGATAGGAATGAAGGATTTACAAATATGACACAATAGGAGAAGGAAGGAGGCACTAGAGCATATCCCCCCTTAGTGACAACTTCCTGAACTCCAAGCATATATCGAAGTTTAGTGAACTTCGCCTCTGTGAGAGCTTTGTGAAGATGTCTGCAACCTGATCATCTGTTGAACAATATTGCACTTCAAGAACATGGTCATGAATGAGCTTTCTGATGAAGTGCATGTGAAGTTCAATGTGTTTGCTGCGCTGATGCTGAACTGGATCTTTGCAAAGCTGAATGGCACTTTGATTATCACACCAAAGTGTAGTCGGATGCTGCTGCTCAAAGCCAAATTATGATAGGATCTGACGAAGCCACAAGGCTTCCTTACTAGCTTCCACGGCACCACGATACTCTGCTTCTGCTGACGAAAGAGAAATGGCAGCATGTTTCTTACAAGCCCATGTAATAGGTCCTGAACCAAGAGTGAAGACATAACCGGCAGTAGACTTCCAATCATCAGGGTCACCAGCCCAATCAGAATCAGTGAAACCAACTAATAAAGGAGCTGCTTTGGCACTGTAATGAATCCCAAACTGTATTGTACCTCGAACATAATGAAGTATTCTTTTAGCTGCTTTCCAATGACTTTCACGGGGGTTTTGCATAAAATGAGCAACAAGGCCAACAACAAAGGAAAGGTCAGGATGAGTATGGGTTAAATACAAGAGTTTTCCTAAAAGTTGACGGTATAAGGTAGCATCAACTTCAGGAGAAGTACAAGAGACTGAAAGTTTGACTCCAGACTGAAAGGGAGAAGGAGCTGGCTTACAATCTTCCATGTGAAAATGACGAAGAATATCACAAGCAGACTTGGACTGGGAAAGGGAATACCCTCCTTGGATTGCAAGACTTGAAGACCGAGAAAATAGTGTAAGTGTCCTAAGTCTGTCATTTCAAATTTATTTTTAAGGCTGGACTTCACATGGTTTATAAGGTTGGGATCACTACCAGTACGAATAAGATCATCAACATAAAGAACAAGGATGATAAGAGAG
>APFE031097530.1:0-13590 GCA_000404065.3 Pinus taeda
AGAGGTAGGCCCTCTTAATTGATTCTAGCTTAAGGAGATTTTCCATAGATTGTTTGTTTGTGGCTAAACCCACTCTCTTGGGCTAGAGGATTTGTTTGTGTCCACACTTAGAATTTACCTACACCATAGGGAGCACCTTCCTTGGCTTCCAGAAGGCCATTGTGATCCCTTTTAGTACCTTTCCAAGGATGACCACGTTCACCAACAAGTCTGAGGAAAATGCTTCTAACTTTGTGCTATGTCAGCAATTTTCATATTATCTATTGATATCTCTATTATTCTTGTCCCTATATCTATACTCAAAAACTATCCTTAGACCTATCAGGATAACCACCTAGTTTCCCTCTTAATGGTTTTAGTGTTTAAAATGCATTTCTTTATGCATAATTAGACTTGAAACCCTAAAGAAACTTTGGGACACTCAAATTGTACCTAGTACATAGCTCAAACTTGTGATTCCAATAAATTCCTACTAAACTCCGTGCAAAATTCGTTAGAAAACGTAACTGGAAAAGGGCCAAAAGATGAAGTGTTATAATATAGCTTTATAATGTGTTATTGCAAGGAATTTTTTTTTAATCCAAAATTTTAAATTGGTTTATTCAATAAGACATGTGGTTCTTTCATCAAATAAAGTACCATCAATCTAATAAAAAAATAAAAAATTCCTATTGTAATGAAATCTTAAATTATTTTTTGAAATTTTCTATAACGTGTTTTTTCCTCCCAAGGAAAAAAATCATAATTTTCATTCATTGAGAAAAAGATCCAAAATTATCTTTTAAAGATACACATAAGGTTTATTTGTGTTGTTTTTGTAAATATGTTCTAAAAGTGTTTATCGCTTCGTTTACATAAAACCATATTTTGGTTTGAAAAATATATATTATTAGAAAGAAATTCATAACATGATGTTGAAAAAAGGATATTATGTCCTACTGAGTGTACAAAACCACCTAGATATAATAGTGTTTGAAAGACGGTGCAAATATAAACTGTCAAAAAGTAAATGTTTTTCATTACAACCCTTGCACGTGGTCTCTCAAATTCCTATTAATGTAAGCACAGTTGTTTCCCTCATGTTTTTCCAACACCTGCCACAAGTCCTTTTCCCAATTTATACCTTATTTTCATAAGTGGTTAGAAGTCTAATTATGTTACATATATGTGTGGTAAAAAGAGATGTAATTGAAGTGATCTTTAATCCTTAAAGTGTCATTACTAAGAGGAATATGAAGAATCTTTCTATACACCTTTTGTTAAGCTAGTTAATTATCAACGAAAAATTCACATACACTTGTAATTGCGTACATCTTTTATATAGATCATGTAGTAATAAATAATTGCAAGAAACATGTTCCCCCTAATTGTTTGCCCCTAGTCGAAACAGAATTTTGACATGGAAGAAATCAAGTTTCCTCAGCATCCCTCGACATGACATGCCCTAAGCATGGAGTAATATGATGAGGAAATGCCTCAATAGTTGTTTCTCTAGATTGCCACCATGGAAGCCTGAGAACCCATAAATACATGTAATGGGATTTGGGATATAAATAATTTGCTAGCTCATTATGTGAGTGGCCATGAAACAACCCTATATCTCACTGAAGGAAAAATAATGAATGTGGAATCCCATCTAATTTAGACTCATCTGCCTTTGAGAGCACTCACTGGGGATTTGGGAGTTAAATTCTTACCTCCTCCTCTAGCCTCACCTAATGCTCCAGGGCAATAATATGGTTCAAAATATTATGTTCACCGATCTAAACCCACCATCCCTAAGATTATTAACTCTCAAAAATACGAGAAAGAATTAGGTGGATTTAGGTAGGATAGTCAAATTTTGGTTGAGGTGGAGGGTGTCCATATTGTTACAAGTGAAAACATTGACATAGTCACACAGAAAGGGGAGACTTCATAGAAGAAGAACACCAGTAATTCCTATGGTGTGTTCATTAAGTGGGGCCACCCTCCGCTTCGGAGAGGCCATGGTGACCCCTTTCAATACCCTTCCAAGGATGACCAACCTCACCAGCAAGTCCTACGAAAAGATTTCTAAGTTTGTTATATGTCAGTAATTTTCATATTATCTATTGGTATCTATGTTATTCTTGTTGCTATATTTTGGTCTCAAAAACTATCCTCAGACCTATCAAGATGACCGTCTGGTTTCCATCTTGATGGAGGATGGTCTCTCCTTATTTTGTGCCTACCTAGTATGAATTTTCCATCTCGAATGTACGATTGTTATATATACTCTAAACATGTTAACTCCATGTATTATATGTAAATTTGTGAAAATATATTGAAAATTTTTCCTACCTAAAAAGAAAAAAAAGCGTAACCATGAATTGTTTGTAATCAAGAATTTAATTCAATTCCCGCCTCCTCCATCTTCGGCCTTACCGAATATTTCAGTGTAATCAATTAGTTCTAACTCTTGTATTCAAGGATGTAAACCTCTTAGAACTTAGATTTATGGACATCAAAAGTCAAAGGAGAAGGAATTAGGCAGCTCGAGGGAGGAAGTACAAACTTCAGTGGACGTGGTGGACGTCAAAATTGTGACCAATGAAATTACTGCAACATTCAACCAGAAAGAATATACTTCACAGAAAAATAAATGAACCAAATCGTATGGTGTTTCCACATAGTGTGAGTGACCTCATTGGATAACAAAAGGCCACGATGAACCTTTTCAATACCCTGCCAAGGATGACCAAGCTAACCAAGAAAGACCTCAGGAAGGTTTTGTAAGATTTTTCTCTGTCAATGTTTTTCATATTATCTATCAATATATATGTTATGATTTTCACTATATTATAGACTAAAAACTATCTTCAAACATACCAAGAGGACCATCTGGTTTTCCTCTCAAGGGAATATGGTCTCTACTTAGTTTACACCCAACAAGTATGGTTTGGGCATCTCAAAGGTACTCTCCTTAGATAGGGTTTGCACATGTTAACTCCTACTTTTCTTCTATGTAAACTAGTGAAAATTTAATGAAAAGTTTGATTGCTTACAAAAAAAGGAAAGAAAAAAAGTATACTCATGAATGTTTTCTAATTGTTATTCATTGTACATCATTTTAAAAGTATAATCATGATTTTTTTTGTAACGATTATTCATTGTAGATAGTTTTTTAACAAGTATTATCAACATATAACTATTTCAAACATATACGTATGAAACTATTATAAAATATTGAAAATACATCACAAATAACTAAAATTATACTAATGGCCATGATAATATCATACATAATCTTTTGGAAGACCATCATTCAAGATAGATTTAAAAACAAGATGTTTTGGAAACTTCCTTTAATTAATATATATTTCAACAAAATAATTTATTATTATTCTTATTATTATCCACTTTCAATGTATGAGACCCCCTTGCTTGTGGGACAAGGGACCCAACTCTACGCAACAATTTGACTGCTATGTCTATGGAAGAATACATACTCTATCCCTCTCTGGTTTTGAACATGTGACCTCTTAGGAGGAAACACATGCGCTTAACCATTAGGCCCACTCAAGTTGTATGCTTAGCAATTAATAATAAATAATAACATCACAAGTATGTGTAGCTATGTTATACCAAGAATGAGTCATGCAAACAAGGCATACAATACCTATAATATGTATCAATGCTCGATACGTGGAATCACATATGTTAGATGGAATGTTATATATATATATATAATTTACCATGGATGATTGCAAAGGTTATATGCATAATATGGATAAGAGAAAAATAACACCATTCTTTAATGAAGACATAGTGAATGTGACATATACTAAGGAGATCTAATTAATTTCTTGACGAGTAAATAGATACATGACACTTTATTTCCTTATATATGTGAGAAAAAGAGATGAAAGTTAAGAGATATTTAATCCTTAAAAAGTTAATAGCAAGACAAGCAAGAAAAGTTTTTTTGCGCGCTTTTGGATGTGAACATGGGTATGATTAACCTCTCATAACTTGGAATTCTCTATGGATGGAACAATACGATGAGTATATGCCTCAACACATCAGGCTCCAAATTTCTACCATGGAAGCTTAGGATGTCATAAATACTAGCTATGGGCATTGGATTGTAAGGAATCTGATGGGTGACCATTTGATGGACCATGAAGTTGTCCTACAATTTATCGAAGGAAGAGTAGTGAATATGGAGTCCCATTGAGCTCACAATTTTTTATATTTGAGAGTCCTCACTAGAGACATGGTAATTAAATTCCAACCTCATCCTCCTCCTCCAGTCTCACCCATTGTGTCATTGCTATCAAATTGCTTAGACTCCTGTGTTTTGGGCTCTAAACCTCCCATCACTTAGATTTATGGACCTCAGAAATCAAAGGAGGAAGAACCAGGTGATCTAGGGGAGAAAGAAAACACATTAGTTTAAGTGGAGGAAGTTTGAATTGTGACCAACGAAACAACTTCCATATCCACCAAGAAAGTGGAGAATTCATAAAAAGGACTGGCACCAGCCTGTATGGTGTGTTCATAAGGTGGGTGTTCCCTCCTTGGATTCCAAAAAGCCATCATGATGACCCTTTTAAGTGTGTTGTCAAGGATGACCAAGCTCACAACCAAGTCATAGGGAATGATCGGGCTCAACAAAAAGACCTAGGGAAGGCTTTCTAAGTTTTTACTCTATCAATATTTTCATATTATCTATTGATATCTATGTTGTGCTTCTCAAAATATTCTAGACTCAAAAGGTATCCTCAAACCTATGAGGAGGACCATCTAGTTTCCCCCTCAAGGTTCGATGGTCTCTCCTAGTTTGTGCCATGCTAGTATGGTTTTATCGTCTCGAATGTACTCTCCTAAAACATAGTTTGTACATGTTCACCTCTGCTTGTATTCTATGTAAGTTTGTGGAAATATAAAGAAAATTGTGCTAACTTACAAAAAGAAATTATAATCTACTTGTATTTTATGTAAGTTTATGAAAATATAATGAAAAATTTGCTTACTTACAAAAATAAATTATAATCATGAATTGTTTGTAACTGCAATTATTCATTGTATATATTTATTTAACTAGTATTATAATCCAATATATATTTTAAAAATATAAATATGACACTATCGTAACACCTACAACTAGTATTTTTCTAAATTTGTAACTTATTTTGATAGGTGGTTGGGAGTCTAGTTGTGTTCCCTATATGTGTCAGAAAAGTAGATGTAAGTGGAGCGATCTTTAATCCTTAAAGTGTCATGAGTAAGAGGAGTAAGAAGAAACTTTCTACACAGTTAAGTATTGTTAGGATAATTAATTATCAACATAGAATCCCCATAAACTTGTAATTTTTTACTTTCTTTATCCATGCCATGTAGTAATAAATGTTTGCAAGAAATATGTTCCACATATTTGTTTGTCCCTAGTGCAAACCATATTTTGACATGGAAGAAATCAGATTCTGGTAGGAAGAGGATGAATTTGCCTCCTCTCCTTTGTCCCAATTCACAAGAAGCTCCACCAATGTAGACCCATGGCCAAGATCGATCAAGTGATTCTTCTACAATAGCTCTTCAGGTAGCAACACCTTTATCCTAGGGAAAGTGACTAAGAATAATAAGTGATTTTGCTACTACATGATCAAGAGATTATGGGTTACCTTGAAAAATGGACTTGTTTCATGTCAACCACACCCCCTAACAAAATCTCAAAGGGGGTGCCTTGAAAGAACAAAAACTGGGATTTGAAAGCTATCACCTCCAAGATTCATCCAATGATGCTCCTTTGCATTGACTAAATTGACCTACTAACGCTGGGTAGATTGCCCATATTTATTTGGTGAAGGGCATTCTTGGAAAACATGTATGTTCATTTCCTCACTACTTATGGTTCTTGCCCTAGAGTGGGGTAGCATTAAATCTATGCATTTTCATGTTTTGAAATTTGAGTTAAGATTAATTTAAGTTGTCATAGTTTGATTTCCTAGATGAGAAAGTAGATGACAAAAATAATATTTATAATATAAATTTCTAATATTTTCAATGCAAAATCCTATAAAAACAAAAAAAACCAAAAACAAGAAAAATTAATGATCTTATTATTATTGGGTAGAAGGAAAAACATGAACTTTAAAATAAGCGATTAATTCATTTTCTTAGATAACAACATTTTCAAAATAGAAAATTATTATAAACTAAAAATAAAGCAACCAACCAATAAATAGTCATATAAATTTAACATCATTTAATTAATATACTTGGATGTGAAATTGGAAAAACCAACACGTTGTCGCACAATATGCCTGCTGCTGTTTTACAATGGATTATGATACAATTTACGCCCCAATGGGCAGGAGTGAGGACTTCTGGAATCGACTTCAAACTTAGTTTAGTTTTTCCGACTACTGGAATCGATTTACTTCAAACCCATGGGATTTCGGTGAACAACTTCTGCAATCCATTTAATTCAGACGCATGGGATTCCAGCGAACGCCTGTCACTCATGATATCCATCTCATTTAAGCTATTAGGCATCATTAAAGCAGCAACGGACAACCCACAATGTGATCATTGTACACTAATGGGCAGTTGTACACATGCGGACGTGGTTACGACAAAAAAGGCCGAGAAAAAGATTGATAACAGAAAAAAGCGACCATAAAATAGAGTACAGGTAGGTGATCCTTTCTAAAAATAAGAAAATATACTAAAGAGGAGATCGTTAGCAGGTGACTCTTTCTAAAAAGAAAAATTACTAACAAAGGTTTAACCACAATAAAATCAAAAAGCTAAAAGCCTAACGGTTTCAAGCGGATTTGAAAAATTTAAGAAACCTCCATATAATTTGGTTGTTAAATATGGAAAGAGGAGGCACATATATTTTGGTTCAGAGATCAATTTTGTGATATGGGCTGAGTCCGCTGGATATCAAATATTTGTGGCGGAGCAGTTGGACATGTGTGGAATAGGAATTTAGTGGATATTTGATATTTGTGGCAGAGCCGGATGCAAATAGGAGTGATTGTATTTATTGGATATTTCATATTTGTGGCAGAGAAGCTGGACATGTGTGAAATAGAAGTGGTTGTACTTATGATTAGATGAACAAACTTGAGATGTGTGAAAGATGACCGGGAGTAGGATGGGGGATTTCTTTTGTTGTGTCAACCATGGCCATGTTTACCTGTTTTAATAATTGTTGTCTTATGTGTGTTTGTTTTTTCTTCTTCATTTGTTTTATATTTTGATTTATTTTATTAATCTCTGGTTTTGAAAGGGTGGGAGTAGGAAGTGAAGATAAATTTGAAGTAATAATGGAACTGAGAAATGGGTTTATCAGCATTTCACAGCCAGAATTAAGAATTTGGCCGGTTTACTGAGAGAAAAAAAGTAAATAAAAAAAGTTAAATATTACATACTTATCAAAGAATTATTTCACATGTATACCTTCCTGGGCTTGGGAGGACGGAATCCTGATGTTGAATAAACCACAAACCACCTTCGTGGGATGAGCCCAATTTGTTTTAGTATACAAAGTTATGTGATCATGTTCAATTTTGTAAGGAAAACATTGTATTAATATGTCTATATTTTTGTTTCTTTGAGGTCCAAGAGAGACATGTGGCTTTGGCAGCCTCGAGAAAGCCAATTAGACTCCTGCAATCTACCTATCCTCCTATTCTTGAGGTCGTGAAGTAGTTAATTAGGCTCCTGCCTATTCTTGAGGTCGTGAAGTAGTTAAATCTACTGTAAGCAAGTATCACTCATGCATTGCAGGTAATATTTGCAGAGTCTTGAAAGTAGAGTAAGGCTCAATGCATGCAACACAGAGACTAGCTGGAGAGTAATGCTGAATCGATGGATTCAATGTTGGAGAAGTGGGGAGGCCAATAGTGGTGTTGACGGATCCAGGCTTGAATTGAATGGGTTGGTACAATTCATTTATATTTGAGGCATTTAATAAATAGATTTCACTTTAATCTTAGAATCCCTGGTTCAAATACTCTTTTCTGTTAGTTAAGAGATTACTTTACACAATCCTAAAACTTACTTCAAATACTTTTTCCATGCTTTTGGAAATGCTCATCAGTTGTATTTTTAGTTTTAGTCTCAATATGCAAAGAATCTAATGACATTCAATGTTTGCTGAGAAACGTGGAGGGTTCCTAACAGATATTCACATGTTTGATTGGAGTCTTTGTTCGCCTTTGTTGGGTAGGTAATAAGAAATGAGGTCCAAAGGGATTGGAATCTGCCGTTTCGGAGGAGAAAGGCTAGGGTTCATTTGATTTTATGTTTTTCATTTATCATATCCAGTATTTATAATATACCTTTCTATTTTTGCAGGGACGGAGATGGAAACTAAAGTAGATACAGCCTGTGATTTCTTTTGCATTTTTTTTTAAAATTATATTATTAATTTAAACACTTAAACACTACATTAATAATAATAAAGTTATTATTTATTTCTAGGGAAAGGGTTTTGCAAATCCCTTCTCAAGTCCTCAAAGATACCCATGGGCATGGTTATTGCTCAAGAATGCTTACAATTTTTATTTTTGTTATTATTATTATTATTATTATTATTTTTTTTTTTTTGAGTAAAGACTAAATCTATTAAAAAAGGAAAAAATATAGTACAATCAGGCCTAGGAGCAGGCAGAGCAAAGAAGCAGCGGAACCCGAGGTTAAGGAAACTCAACCTCGTTCCAAAGAGATAGACACGGAAATGACCAAAGAGAGCATAGGACTACATCTGAAAAGACTGAGCAGAGAAGCTACCCCGAAGGGTGGTTATCTTCAACACGACATTTTTTGCCTTTTTTCTTACTAACTTTTGTCCATCCAGTGGAGCTTGGCTGACTTGTAACTAGTTGTAGATGATTATGATCTGACAGCTAAGCCTCCTTCTCAGAGTCTGAGGACGAAGAGAGATGAGCGCGCTTCTGGGAAATTTGAGGGTTAGAGGGAGCCTCTGGAACAGCTGAGGGAGGGTCCCCCGGAATTTCCTCATTCTGCATATCAGCTTCAACCTCCTCGTCAACCTGCACATCTGCCTCAGATTCCTCCTCCTCTGAGCTCGAGAAATCTAAGTCGCCCAGCGGATGAGGAGGCTCAAAAGGATTCCATCTTTTGGATTTGGGCTTACGGTTCAGATTCTTCTTTTTATCTTTTAACTGCGAACATGTACTCTGAAGGTGCCCTGTTTGATGACAATGGCGACAGCGGAAGGCTGTGTTCTCGTAATCTAGTGACTGAGTCCAGTGGAAATCTCCAAACTTGAGGTTGATCTGATCCGGCAGGCCTTTGCTGATGTCTATTTCTGCACATAGTCTGCCGTAAGTATAGAGACCATTTTCCCTTCTTGAGGTATCTGTAGCCAGGTATCGGCCTAAAGTATCCCCAATGGCTAAGAAGACAGAGAAATCCCAAAAATGAGCCGGAAGATTTGGGAGCCTAACCCAAATGGGAATCTTGGAGATCACTGTTGTAGAAGGGTCGAAATCAGGAAACCAGGGGGTAAGAAAAAGCCCAGCCGTACCCCAAAACCAAGGGCCTCGCGTTAAGGCTTTCTGGTAGTCTTCATTTGAGTCAAAAACCACCAGGAAGAAGCCTTTTGAACATAGGAAAATTTTACATTTTTTAGTCCAGAAGGAATGGACCCATTGATAAAGATCTGCTGTACGAGGCCATAGCCCGTTAAATCTGCATATGAGTCCTGATTCTGCAAAAGTCTGATAGCGTTTCTCAACCCCAGGATTAGAGAGGCTAATGGAGGGAATCTCCCCTGATTTGTCAACCAGAAACGACTTTGGAACGCCATTTGGCTGGGCTGTCTTGGAAGAAGCCTGAGGTTGGGCAGTGTTTTTGCGTGCTGCATCTTTGTAAGAGAAAAATGGAGCTGAGGAGGTTT
The DNA here is from genome assembly GCA_000404065.3 of Pinus taeda. Taxonomy (NCBI): domain Eukaryota; kingdom Viridiplantae; phylum Streptophyta; class Pinopsida; order Pinales; family Pinaceae; genus Pinus; species Pinus taeda. Next base: position 9,899 of record APFE031097530.1, read on the forward strand.
GCCCGAAGGAACCACCTCTTAAACGAAAAGAAACCCCAATAGAGGCATCCTTTTGAATGCTGTAGAAGGAAAGAGATAGGGTCTGCATAAGTTGCTTACCCTGATATAGTAGTCTGAGGCAAGAGGAGGGAATCCCCAGCCTGCATTCAAGTTTCTGCAGAAGATCCTGCACAAGATCTGTTGCATGCACCCATAACATTTTCGTCTTCCCTAAAAAATTGACTTGGATCTGAAATGCAGAGGATTCTTCAGGCAGATCTGGCGGGTGCGAGAGAGAGAGCTGTCTCAGAGATGAGCTCGTTTGACCCTGCCGCCTGAAGATAGTTTGCCCATAGATCTGGGTTTTTTTTTGAGGCTGCCAGACCTGCTGGGCTTCTGATCTGATGATTTGATTGCATATTTGCGAAACTGACGGCCAGCCATCCCTTGCCGCCTTATCTGTGTCTTGACGTCGGATATTTGGGTTTCCATGAATGCGGATCTGTAAAAACCGCATATCCGTGACCCCATTGAGCAGATCTGTGACCTCTAGTCGCTCTGCTTGGATAGCGCTTATAACTTTCAACGCAAAATGGTCCTCTGCTCTTGCAAATTTAATGATTCGAGCGCCGGGATGGAGTGTGAGGCCTCCAATATCTTCTGCGTTACAACTGATTGTGACTGCCTTCCGCTCGACTCCGAGCTTCGCTGGCGAGGAGACCGATAAACAACTGAAATCTGCGAGTCCCGTGGCAGGCAGTGATCCTTTAAGACCGGCCGAGGACTTGGGTGCTGTGAGAGGAGCCGGGAGCCAAGAAACGGACCAGGAGAATGGCTCGTTTGTGGCGGAGAGCATGATCTGCGCGGCGGGTTGCAGAGGTTCAGAAGCAGCAGCGGCAGAAACCCTCGTCGCCATCGTGAGCTCAATCCCCACTAAACTTATTCAAGAATGCTTACAATTATGGTTGCTTGTGAGAATTATTTTTTTGCCAGTTATGTTTTTCTTTTATTTTAGTTTTTCAACCAATTTATATATAATGATGTTGAATGTAAAAATAATTTTAAAATAACAATATTTTTTTTTAAATAAATTGATATTAGTTGTTAGGTTAATATGTATTTTTTTAATATTTAACGGTTGTAATTTTATAATTAATGTTAATAAAATTTTATAATATAGAATCATTCAAGTTTATTGTTTGTTAATTTTAGTTTTAAATAAAATCAATTTTTCATGAACTTTTTTATTCATGATATTTAAAATTATAAATACTATGACATTATCGCAAATAATTACCACTGTGGATTTTTTTTGTAATCATCACCTTTCAATAGAGAATTAAAAAATCACATGTTTTTATAGTTGCTTTTAATTAATATTTCAACAATGCAGAGAATTATAACTATAACATCACAAATTATTATGATTATATTTTTTTTTGTAACCCCAATAATTACATATACATTTACAAAATATATCACAAAGCTTTTATAGTAAAATACAAAATAAATAAATATGCATTATTTTTATGTTATTTAATTTGTTTGTTGTATTTATGTTTGTGTTTGTTGTTTGTGTTCTTGTTGGTGTGGGTGTATACTGATTTTTCACGTAAATAACATCACAATTTAAATGAGTTGAATGTCCATATATTATTTTGTTTGTATTAAAATTATTGTCCAATTTAATGTTGATTTATTTGTTTTTTCAAATATTACTAATTGATTTATTTGTTTTTGCAAATATTACTAATTTAATAAGTGCTTTTAAATTTATTTTTAATGTATTTTTATAATATTGAATTGTTAAATATTATAATTTGGTTAAAAGAATACTATAACTTCTTTTTAATGAACATATGTAATCTATTGTAACATCATAAATAACTAATCTTTTTTCTTAACCGTTATTATTGATGATATAAATTGAAGTGACAAACTCTCTCTCTCTCTCTCTCTCTCTCTCTCTCTCTATATATATATATATATAACTAACTATGTTCCTGACTTCTTTTTTTTGCAAGAATAATTGTTCAATATTTTTGAAAAATATATTAGAAAATCCTCATCATAAATTGAAAGAAATACATGTTTTAGAAATTAATTAGGTAGGTTGATAACTTATGTTTGAATTTTAAATAGGACTTGTCTTTAGTGTGACTTTTTAGACGTGAAATCTTAATTTGTGTTATGTAAACTAGTTTTTTGAAGCACCCTGGAAAACCCCTAGATTTAATATAGAAAAGAAAATTATTTTTTTTCCAAAATATTATCAATCAAGATATATTTCAAAAATACCATGGTGAATCTTCTCTTTTATTTTACATTTATGTTAAAGTTAATAAAAAATAGTTTGGAAGGATATCCTAGTATTTAGAGTATATAAGTATAGTTGTTTATTTATATTTTAATTTATATCTATTATTTTTAAATAGTATACATTTTCAAAATATAAATAACTATGATGCAATTATACCATTTTTATTATATATCACAAATAATTATACAAATGACCAAGACAATTTCACAAATGATTTTTGGAAAGCACCATCATTTAAGGTACATTTAAGAATCAAAAGTTTTCATAACTGTATTTAATTAATATATATTTAATTAATAGCAATAAAATAAAATTACAAGAAACTATAAACATGTCCCACATCAAGATGACTCTTCATAAAAACAACATGCAACCACTCATGCTGAGGTGACTTTGTGCATTAATGGCTTGGGAAGGGTGACAATCCCATTCAAGTTCTCGTGTTGAGTATATTCAATGTACAAGTGAAGGTGCCAATCACCTAACCCCTAAGAACTCTAATCATGCTCAAGATATGACATCTTGTCTTACTCTCCATGAAAACAATCATTCTTATATTAACTATGCTCTAAAAGTTGTGTATATCTTCCATATCTATTGGTGTCTCCAACACATAGTTCCATCACCCTTATCAACCTAAAAAATTGGTATTTGGATTCCTTGCTAGCCTCAATTAGAGGCATCTATTAGTCTCTCCAATACGTAGCTCCATCACCCTTGTCAGCCTTAAAAATTAGTATTTGGATTCCTTCCTAGTCTCACTTAGAGGTTGTGATCACCTCGATCTATTTCTCAACATTGCTAGTGTTTATCTTTGTTATGTTTTCTCTTGGGTTGCCTTTGCTAGTTATTCTTTTGGATCCTTGTGGACCTTCTCGGTCTCTATTTTCCACCTTTGCTACATTTGTTGGGCATCAGAGGCCAAGGAACATATAGAAATCCTCTCGCCAGTGCATCCATGGTTCATGCAAGAGCACATACTCAACATGGAAGACGCCGATGTGGTTGTGCCCAACCTCCCACAATGTGGCATGCTCTAAGCATGGAGTAATATGATGTGGACATGACAAATTTTGCTCTAAATTGCTACTTCTTAGCTCATAGACACACTCCATCAAATCATCTTACACAGTCATGGTACTCTCTGTCACTTTTTCCTGCGTACAATAGTCGCCATTGATTTCATGTGACATCAACCTATTCTTTGCTAATTTAATCGGTTGTTGACCTAACCTTTGCTTCCATATCAGAGATCCACTCATCATAAGTTTTATTAAGACAATGTTATGCTATCACTAAATTTCGATGCCTTCAGTTCCTTCTGTCTTAGCCCCTTTTCTCGTTTCCCTTCCATGGGACCATATGTTGTGATTGATGACTTTATTCTCCTCTT
>APFE031097532.1:0-13887 GCA_000404065.3 Pinus taeda
TTTTCAAAATACCTAATCCATTTCTTAATGGTTTGCAAAGTTTATTTGTTACTTTTTGGCTCTTATTCATCTTTTCGATATATAAGAAATGTCAAGTTTCTATAAGGTACAATTTATGTTTCTAAGAGCGTTTCAGTGATAACCATGGATAAAGTTCTTGATTAGACAATTTTGAGTCTGAATTATAATTTGGATATGTTAGGAAAATGTGGTTTGAACATCCTATTAAAAAGATGCATGTACCTAAACATCTATCATGTAAGGAAAAATATCAAATCCTAAGCGCAAATCTTTTATCAAATTATACATTCCTAAAAAGAGTTACGCCTCAAGCAGTCAAGCCAAGATAAATCCAAAATTAGATGGTTCGAAACTGATTTTTGTAAATAAAACTGACAAACTACTCTAGTTATTTGTAACTTACTTTGTAGAATTTACATTCCAAAATTACATGGTTCTAAACTGATTTTCGTAGATAAAACTTACAAACTACTCTAGTTATAACTTACATTGTAGAATTTACTCAAGTAATAATGATGTACTCTCATACTAAAACCAGTCATTCGAGCAGGTGGAAACACTCCAGATTAAAAGGCCTCGAGAGCAGGTTGACAGTGACAACAATTCATTTTTCCAAGATTGATGGCGAACACTTTCAGTCATGTCAACGTTGCCACTAATTCGAGAAATCTGTTCTCAAAGAGAGTGTGAAGACCACCTCGATTCCAATGATTTTGAGTTTTGAAATTGATAGGGGAAGCTATCCAAATTCCATTATATTCACCTTCGAGTTTTTTTGTTAAAGTATTCTGAGTTTTAAGGTTAAGGCAATTCATTGTCTATCCCTTCTCTTTAAGACAACCATGTAAATTTAAATCTGTAACATTGAGAACTGAGATCACAGGCCTCTGCAGGCCAGCGAAATCCATTAAGTACATCTGAAGAAGAGGGAAAATTGAAAGAACACGCGCTAAAAATTCAATTGTCATTACGCTGTCAACAAGGCTGCATTTAGTGAGAAGGTTGAATCCAACGAAATCACTTGGAAAATCAGGTGTACAATTATATCCTCGCCAATTTTCCGTCTGATTTCCTTGGATTCAGCATTCTCACTGAGTGCAAGTTTTACTATATCAAAATGACAAATGAGTGCTCACCTTCTTTTACTTTGCTCTCTTCTGCAGAAGTTCAACGTAGAGCTTTGTTATGCCCTACAAAGGCATATCATCTCAGCTCACAATGTTACGTATTCTTGTTCCTCTCTTCAACCTGTTGTCGAGGCTTCCTAATGAGGAGCGTTTATACCAGCTCGGACGGATGGTTTTAGTAATAGAATAACTGCTCTTCCTTTCAGCATCATTAATATTTTTAATGCAAGAGGGGCCTGATAAAAACCATCGCGCCATCTTTAATGTTTTCACTGGCTAGCCATCTGTAATGTTTCCACTCGCTAGTCTTGAATTAGTAGAGATAGATAAACGAATATGTTTAGAGGGAGCTCCATTTGTTTTGATTATTTTTTTAAATAGCATTACGCTCAACGAATTCAAATTGATCAAGGTTTCTGGAAAGGAAAATATAATAATTTACAGTTTTTCTCGTTTAATTTCTCAAAAATTTAAAAGGAATTTGTTGAAATCACCCACTCTATATATATATTATACTCTTCTTCCTTTCAGTGTTAGGGTTCAAGAGAAATAAATATAACAATCAAGAAATACACATTCAAACCATGTACACCATGATTATCTGGAAAATCCCAATTGGGGGAAAAACCAACCAACAATAAATCTATTATTGTTCTTGGCTAAAATACAGCCACCCGGGCCAACAACCTGAGCTTTCACCGCTTAACCATGGCTACCTACAATGGAGAATACACAAGCCTTTTAAGGGTTTCAACTACATGTAATACAATGGGCTCAATACCATGAGTCACCAATACTAGTGCCCAAAACCACAAATGTTAACCATAACTGTTGACATAACCTCAACTCCACCATAGGGTCAAGTTTATCTAACAATCCCCCCTTTAAACTTGACTTTGGGTTTTCTTTGGCCAAATCTAGCGAAATTTGCCAAGTGAGCCAGCCACCACTCACCTCCAGGCCCTACCCAGTCAATGTTAGGGAATTTGATAATCTCACAAGCTGTCCTAGTTCAGCATGCTTCATCATAACACCACATGCATCCCCATATCACCCAAGCGGACATTCACACTTTACCAGTGATTTACTGGAGTACGCATGCCTTACCAGACTTTACTAGTGATTTACTGGGGTACGCATGCCTTACCAGGTCTTACAGTCGTATACCCATTTACATGAAAGTTTCCATTTTATTTTTATTTTTTTACTATCTTGACCCACACACAACTTGAACTGCTACAAGTTTAACCATGCATTTCACCCTGTAAAACTCCTATCCCACTATTTAACCCTTCTCTTGTAACTGGATTTTTATTTAAAATTTCTATTACTATTTCAGAATAGAAATTTTTCATTAACCATAAAATCCCTTCAACAATTTTCTCTTAAAAAAAAAGAATTACCGGATTTTCTTGATTTTTTAAATTTCCAAATTCTTGCTCCTCATTGAACGAGGCCTTGGAAAAGCCTTCAGACTTCATTTTCTTCTTGCTCGTCATTTAACCATCACTTAGCGGACATCACTAGTTTGTGCAACCAGCTATTGCTTCAACCAGCACCACCACATCGTGGATGGGAACATTTCGAACAACTATCCAAGGCCCTTTCCATCCAGAGCTCTGATACCACTTGTTAGGGTTCAAGAGAAACAAATATAACAATCAAGAAATACACATTCAAACCATGTACACCATGATTATGTGGAAAACCCCAATTGGGGGAAAAACCAACCAACAATAGATCTATTATTGTTCTTGGCTAAAATACAGCCAAACTGGCCAACAACCTGAGCTTTCACCGCTCAACCATGGCTACCTACAATGGAGAATACACAAAGCCTTTTAAGGGCTTCAACTACATGTAATACAATGGGCTCAATACCATGAGTCACCAATACTAGTGCCCAAAACCACAATTGTTAACCATAACTGTTGACATAACCTCAACTCCACCATAGGGTCAAGTTTATCTAACATTCAACATCTATATATATATATATAATACTCCTCTTCCTTTCAACATCATTAATATTTTTAATGCAAGAGGGGTCTTGAAAAAAAACCGTAGCGCCATCTTTAATGTTTTCACTCGCTAGCCATCTTTAATGTTTCTACTCGCTAGTCTTGAATTAGTAGAGATAGATAAACGAATATGTTTAGAGGGAGCTCCATTTGCTATGATTATTTTTTCAAATAGCATTATGCTTAAAGAATTCAATTTGATCAAGGTTTCAAGAAAGAAAAATCACCGCACCTCTACATATATATATTATAACATAATAAGTGTGGTATGACAACTCTATTATCGTGCAAAAACTTTAGAATACCTTAATCAATATAAACATATAGTTATTATATTTTTTAATCAGAAAATTTGACCTAAACCATAAAATGTTAACTAAAATTTATTATATCCGATCAATGTAAATTACTTATTAGCATAATTAAATAAAGTCACTGCCATCTTACGCCTCGCTTTAATATTATCTGGTGCAGTGGGTCACCCCCTCAGATCTTTAGTACTATCTGGTGCAGTGGCTCACAACCTCAGATCATTAAGACAAACTGAGATTCGCACAGAAGAGGAAAGGTTGCACAGAGGTGCATGCTCTTTAACAACGAATGCAATACCAGTTCTTTTAAAAACTATCATTTGCACCTTATGTTGCAAATGAAACGCCGTAAGGCATAGAGTGGGGAAGAATAGCATAGAGTGGGAAGAATAGGGATATGTGAATGGACATTGTTGAAAACAACGGTGGATGATAATGAGTTACAATTGTAATAGTTAGTTATGTGTATTCTGAAAATGGATATTTTGTAAATAATAATAGTTTGTGGAAGAATAGCTACATGTGAATGGAGATTGTTGAAATAAAGGGTGGATGATAATGAGTTAGAGTTGAAAGTATTACTTATGTGTATTTTGAATATGGATATTTTGTAAATAATAGTAGCGTGTGGAAAAAAAGCAACATATGAATGGACATTGTTGAAAGCTAGGGTGGATGATAATGAGTTACACTTGAAATGATTAGTTATGTGTATTCAAATATGGCTATTTGGTAAATATGGTAAATAATAGTAATGTCTTGTAGAGGCTATCCATTATCCATGTTGTTGTTTTTGTTTATGTGAACATGTTTTTGTATGTTATTTTAAAGTTTTTGTTTTGTTTTTTTTTTTCTTGTCTTCCAACATGTAATTTTTCCATATGCTACCTATCTATGGTGTTATTAGAAAATACTATTATATTGTAATGGAAGAGGTGAAAGAAACGATACGACATTGTGAACAACATCATGGTCGTCGTTCCATATTTGAAAATGCATGAAAAATTGTTGGAGCCATGATGATAATAATAAAAATTCCAGCGTGATTTTGAAAAAATTTAGCTAAATTTTTTGAAAATGTGGATTATAGTTGTCACATTTTAGAATTTTGAGTGCCTTAATTTTGCACAGAAAATGATAGAAATTACAGCATGATTTTGAAAAAATCTAGCTAATTTTTTTTAAAATGTCAATCCAGATGCCAGAATGAAGAGTCTGTTGTCCCAGAGAGCTTGAAAATATCATATCCATCTATGAATACATGAATCTATAAAAGAAATTCCCATCTGTAGCCCCGAGTAGGCTATGAGTGAGACTTTTTGCCTCTACATAAGAGTTCATTAGATAATGTGTTCTACAAACCCCTCTCACATACTCAACTGCATGACTGCCCTATTCAAGAAGCCAGCTATTCCAATAAGCATGTGAATGAAAATCACCTATACAATTTACAAATTACAACAACAACTAACCAACAAAAAAAAAATGTACTCAGCAGACTAAGGCAACAAACTGGTCAAGTAATAATCCTGAAAAGGGCTAATATACTGGGACTATCCATTCAACTAGGTATTACCACCTATATCTTTATCCTGATTTAAGTATATTTCTAATAACAATTCACCAAACCATACTCAGCCTATGTGATGAAACAATATCACCAAAAATTCAAACTAAGCATGTTACCAATAAAACTGTTGGCTAAACCTATAAACAATCCTAATCATCCACTTCTACCCGCCTTCTTAGTATTAGGCTTTTACCAACAGGTGTGTGATTAAGTTGTTTCTCATATTTTATCAGCTACCAGGTTTGACAGAAAAGAAGTGCAAATTTCCTGCCTCCACTATCTAATAGATCTGCTAATTTCTGAATCATTCAAAACTTGAACAGGGCCAATGTATTGAAATAACACCATGAGAGTCTCAGAACTTGTGCCTCCATTTATAAGCTATCTTAACTAAGCCATTTCTTATTCTTGGGACCCTTTTTCTAGAATGAACCTTCTCCTTATGGTGGGACGACTAGGCATGTATCCGGCGTAAGGGTATTGCCCAAAATTAACTGCAGCATGAAGAGCTGAGGCCACCCATAAGATTGTTGTTATTGCTTTTTCAACTTCTTCCACGCTCTCCATGCAGTACCACCATGTCTCGTCCTTCTTGTCTCCGTGACCAACATTTCTGATTTCGTTCCACCATGCTTGCAGCTCCATATCAGATTTCACTGCATCATCATTTTGGTAGTACAAGGACAGGTACTCCTTAACCCATGAAACTATTGCCAACCATATCTCCAATCCATCCATAGCGTAAGGGTAGTCTTCGATAATCAGCTTCAGCCCATAAGGCATTGATGAGTCCACCACTGCCATACCCCTGTCAAGTTTTAGCCACATTCAGGTAAAAATGTTAATCAAAATTCAAATGGTTGACATAAAGATGAGGCTCATATTTTAATCAGTATTGATTATTGTTTAGAAAACAAAGAGCACAAATCAGCACAGCATCATACCAGAGTTTGAATTCCATACATAAAACATTACAGTAAAAAACAAAACTGACTAAAAGAAAAAATCTGTATACAGAGAGATACAGTATAATTATAAGGAGATCGTCCATATTTATAATAAATTGGGAGAAGCCCAACATTGAAAACTGGTCCTTGGAAAGTTCACCAACCAAGTAATGATAGGTCAATTGTGCACAGTAATTAGATCACTGACCTAAATAAAATTTAGTCTTTAACTCCATGGTGTATGTACAACAACAATTATGATTACCTTTTCACGAGATCTGCAAGTAACCCTTGTTCGTCAAGCCTCCATTGCCTGTACACCACCGAAGAAATCTCCAAGGCATACTTTCCAGTAAACACTGATCTTTCAAGAATGCCTCCGCCATTTATAAGAATTTGGCGAGCCAGAGCATTGATGTTGATTGTGTCCCGGAAATGAGGGCTCAATAGCTTGTGAACGGGATGCATCACACTCAGCTGTCTGTTAGTAGCAGTAATAAATGGTTCCGTAACTACATGAGTCTTGAGCCTGAAAGAATCTGACCATTACAGTCTCAGTCTGGACTATACATAGAATGATATTGTAAATATCAAACAAATTTTGCAGGTATTCTATTAGTTGTGGCTACTTGGGTTTTACCAGTGACTGATAAGCTGATGGTAACCAGAATCATTAACGGGCACGTACGTTTTAGCCAGCTGCCATAGAGCTCCTTCTGCGCCTTCCTCTGCTGGAGTAAACACCTTCCCAACACTTGCCCGATCTTTTGAAGGGGGTAGGCTCAACTTGATTGCAACTGGCCTTAATGTGCCATCCTTCTTCAGGAAGAGAATTGAACGAGAAGCATATGTCTTGGTGATAGACAAAGCATTTATTCGATCCAGATGCGGTATCAAGGCATCATGGTGGTCCAGAATGAAGAGTCTGTTATCCTAGAGAGGCTGAAAATATCATATCCATCTATGAATACATGAATCTCACTGTTGTTGCAGATCAAAAGACAAGCCAAATTACAAGGAACAAGCATTGAGTTGGATCAATATACCTGCTCCATTGTTAGACCGTCGAGATTATTTTCGATGTGTGAAGCAGTAATAGAACTGATCTGAGGACCAGACATCAAAGGGTCCAGTTTACTTCTCGAAGGAAAACTCTGTGAATTCAACCATCCACAACATTAAAATTATGTAGCCTAATCTTAATTAAAAATAGAGAGGAGACAAATGGGGACTAGAGATTTGTTGATTACTTGGAGTCTCTGTATAACAAGAGGATTGACTCCGGCCAGCATCTGGCGTCCAAATTCTTCATCTTTCCTCCATGCAAATTTGTCATCTGCACCTATTAATCCCATTTCCAATAAGTTCAATTATTCAGAATCTGGTAGAAATCAAGCACAGAATAAGAAGATGCATGGACGTGTTTGGAAGAGAAATACTCACCGGCTATAACTTGAGGAAGGGGATACTTGAACAATTTTTCGTCGTCTGTTGTAAGAAAATATTTGACAAGCTCAAAGGGAATGGAATTTTTGGCAGCTTCCAGAATTGAGTTGTTGGGAAACTTTTTCCCATCAGAAAATAACTTCTTAATGTCTTTAAAGGAATCGAACTCATTCATAGTTGAATCAAACAGCGATTTGAGCTCTGGTACCAGGAATTGAACAATTGCCTTGAGGGATTGCACTAAGAAATCAGACATTTTCAGATGCCCAAAACGCTCATCTTGTGGGACACATCTCGTACTATTTACAGCATCGACACCCAAAATCTAGGTTCCAATGTCGCTGGAGAAACTACAACAACAATGGCTGCCGCGTCCATCGTTTTCTGAACACCTGACTTCTCTTATTCTCAAAGTCTTTTCAAACTGCAACTTAGGGAAATTAAAATATGGACGACTAATAAGCATCTAATGACCGCCATTTCCATGAGCGAGAACGGCGAGACGAAAATTCACGAACGTTTCAGTTTCATGAACCAATTTTTTATCAACAATCAAATTTTGTTCAATCATCTAACACCACAAATCCATGGTGAACAATAGGACACGGCGACGGCCGGGGCAATTCATTTCAAAGGGAAACGCCTTACGGTGTAAATATTATTTTATTTCAAGAGACAAAAATAGAAAGAATAAACCAATAATTGAATTATTGCGTAATCCTTAATATTTATATTGTGTTTAGAGAAAGCTTCAGAGTTGTTTTCTCCTCCTCCGTCTTTCCCTTTTGTTTGTTTTCAAAATAAAGATCCTCTTAATTATTTAATATTATTTTATTTTAAAAGATAAAAATGGAAAAAGTAAAGTAATAATTGAATTATTGCATAATGCTTAATATTTATATTTGTATTTGGAAAAGTATTTTTCTTTGTTTTCAAAATAAAGATCCTCCGTCTTTTCAGATGAGTGTTTGCTGACTATTTAATATCATTTTATTTCAAGAGATAAAGATAGAAAGAGTAAAAAAAATAATTGAATTTTTGAATTCAAGCTTTTGTGATCCATAATGAATAAGAAAAATCTTTATGTAGAAATGACATAACAAAAATTTTTGGCCGACGCATTTCGAACCAACCAGTGTGGTTCATCATTAGGCCCAGATGATGGACCACGCTGGTTGGTTCGAAATGCATCGTCCAAAAATTTATGTTATGTGATTTCTACCAAAAGACTTTTCTCAATAATTGAATTACTGCATAATGCTTAGTATTTATATTTGCATTTGTCGAAGCCTTTAGCATTCCCTTCTCCTACCTCTGTGTCCTTGCCCTTTCCCCATGTTATTTGGTTTATATATTGATAAGTTGGAAGCTTGGTTAAGCAAAGTAGATGGAGAAGGGGTTCATCTAGCAAGCTATGTGGTAAAGTTGCTTCTATATGTAGATGATCTTATTCCAATCTCAAAAACAACGCGTGGATTAAGAGAACACTTAAAGGTCTTAAAACACTTCTATCAAGAGGTGGGGATGCAGGTGAACATTAATAAGACCAAAATCATGATTTCCTCTTTAAGTAGAAAAGACAAACCAAACTCTTTTCTTTTTGAAGGTAGTCCTCTCGAGATAGTGAAGGAATACAAATATCTTGGGATTGACTTCCACCATAAGCTCAGTTGGAAGACTTGTAGGGCGAAAAGAATTCAAGGAGGATGGAGAGCCTCATACTTACTCCAAAATAGGTGCAGAAAAAATGAGATTTGGGATTGGAAAACCAAGAAAACCCTTTTTGGTTTGTTGGTTACGTTGGTTGTTCTCTATGGTTGTGAGGTATGAGGAAATAGCATGTCAACTTGTAGCCGGAGACAGATAGAAAGGATACCGAAGTAACTAGTTACTAGCAATCTCAAAGTTGAAGCCACAGTCCCGTATGAAATCCTTTTCACTGAAGCACGTACTTTCCCATTGGAGGCAACAACGATAACTGGGTTAATAAGTTACTTAAAAAGGACTAAAAGCATGGATAACCAACATTGGCCCAAGATAGCTATGGAAGAGGAATTAGATCGTAGGAAGAAAACTTGGATGAAGCAAAACAAAAAGTGGTTAAGTGGGATATCAAGCTACATGAATGTCCTAGCACCAATGAAGAAATAAAAAAAATTGTGATGGAAAAATTTAGGATGCCATGTCGACTAATCACAATGGACGTAAAAAAACATACTACATCAAAGAATTCAATCCAATTGTGACCATGGCGAGAAAAAATATTTAGCGGCAGTTATTAAAGGAAAAACAAGGGTGTATCAATCAAGCAATCAGTCACCCCGACTTAATGCAACAAGTCCATCAAGTCTTCAAGAAGTTGGATGGCAATGTCATTAGACTCCAATGCAAGCAGGTTCCTCAAGAACACTTTGGTGCGGATATGGGATACGATAATCCGCGGAAGGGAAAATGCATTGTAGCACTTCTCTAATCAGATCTCATGGGACATTTGGACAATGATTTGAACTAGACTACAATGAGGAACCTACTCACATTGGAGTTCATCGACATAGCAGAGAGAGAGGAGAGGAGAGAACTGCCCATATATAGGTATGCACTTAAGTTAACTTGTGATTTCTCTTTTCTTTTAATGATATGAAATGTAAATGGATATGTACATAAAAATAACGATTTGCCCCAATATTTGTTTAGGACAGGTAAATTTTCACTTGTGATTTTTCTTTTCTGTTGATCAACATGAACATGAATTGCAAGTAGATAGATTTTCTTAATGATTTTTTCTATGTTGGTTTAGGATGGATTTTTTATAATGATTTGTGAATTTTTATGGATATTACATGAGATAGTTTGTCACAACATATTAGATAAAATATATGGAAAAATTGAAATCTATATTACTAAGGTTAATTTTTTTTATATTTCTAAACTTATTGAATTACTGCAGTCTATGGAATACAGAAAATAGAGAATAATAAAAAAATTGACACCCACAAATCACAAGCCTCCATAATCTAGATTCTATTCTAATCTAATCCATTACTCCTCTCAATCATGATGAATTTAACCTCCTCTCCTTACCGCTTTCATCTGTTTCTTTCGCAACAACATTCTTAGCAAGCAAGCAAGTGGCGCTGCTACTAAGAATTCCATCTATCTGTTGTTTATAAATGCATCCTCTATAATGTCTGTGTGTTCTAACATAAACTCTAGCAAGCAATTATTTCTTTCAACCAACCAATATAAACCAACACAATTAGCAATATGTTTGTCCTTACTGCCCATTATTCTCGTTCATGTGGCTAAAAAACAATTGGCGCTGGTGAGATTAACTATTGTCATTGACTGGAATGGGCGAGTTGCATGGCTATAATTATAACAATTTTAGGATTGCTTTTTCCTTCCATGATATTGATCAATCCATATCAATTGCATTCACTCATTCTTCATATATGGCAGGGAAATGCATAATTCCTATATATTAAATCTTTTTGAGTATGTGCATGTTTTTCTTGCTTTTCATTATTATTATTATTATTTTGCTTTATATATTTACATTGCTTTTTTAGATGACGTAATTCAATATTTGAAAATAATGATGTAAACATTAATATTGGGATAAAATTGGCAAAGGTATGAAAAAACAAAAAGCCATAAAAATTGAGAAAATATAAATAATAATCAGCAAACATTAGCTAGGTCAGAAAATCACAATTTCACCATAAAATCGAAATGTTTACAACACTGCATGAAAGGGCCTCATGCTCAACAACATTTGTTATAGAGGAACTGCTCTCCACTAGAATGTGAATGTGAAAGATGCCAATCTCTATTATGGGTTAGCATTGAGGCCAATGTCTGTTAGGCTATAGGGCCCATGCACAACAACATTTGCTATAGAGGAACTACTCTTCCTCTCCACTGTAATGTGAATGTGAAGGATGCCAATGTCTATTATGGGTTAAGATTGAGACCAATGTCTGTTAGGCTATATAGTCTTTAACGATGCAAAACAAATGTACAATATATTCACAACTTAGTCTGAACTGTGGACGCTGCTAAAATTCAATTCATTCCTATTCTTGTTGATATGGTTAGTAGAGTCAATCATAAAGAAGACAAGTTCACATAACCTAAGAGGGGTGCTAAAACATACCCTCCAGAAAACATACCATGCAAATATTTGTATATACAACCCTTTTGGTCTACATCATTGTCAATGAATGTTATAAACTTGTTTATCTTGCAATAAATGATATTCTTGTGTAGAAAAATAATATAATTAAAATCCCTGCAAATCTTTGTATATACAACCCTTTTGGTCTACATCATTGTCAATGAATATTATAAACTTTTTTATCTTGCAATAAATGATATTCTTGTGTAGAAAAATAATATAATTGAAATCCCTCCGTTCCTTATAAATAGAAATCCATTTTAATCCCTCAGATTGTTGCCTTTGGAGCTATTTTACTATGACACACTGCAAATCTTTTTTTGTTGAAGAATATTTTATTTATATTGTAGCAACCCTGGTCTCCTCTTCAAAATTCCCTGGGCATTCATTGAAAGATTGTATTCAAATCCATGAGGAATAAAATACTTATTAAATATTATTACTTAAATATTGGTTGCCCTCCATTTCCTATCTCCATTCCCATTAATCCATCCTTTACTGCACAAAAGGACGACTCTCTCGTTCCCTAGGAGTTGACTTAATCAACATACTACGAATATTTTAGTACAAAAGAAGCAAATGAGAGCAAATTTGAATGCAACACTTTAGAAATTTCAACATTATGTTTAAATTCATTAAAATTAAAATAGGTAAAACGATATAGCTTATAAATTTAGAATTAAAAGATGTAATATGAGAGTCACTGTAAAACGAATTTGAATGCAAGATATTAAAGAGTTAATTCATGGCTATTATTTTATGCTACAAATTGTCAAAACAATGAGTGGGCAATTGTCAAAACAATGACGTGATTCTGCATGTCAATGTCGTAGCTATAATGAGGTCTTCTTGTTGTGCCCCGCTCCAATCTACATTTAATTATAGAATTTAGTCCATGTTTTCTCATTCTTCCCGGTAGGAATATATATGTGTGAAAACCTCAAAATGATTATCTACGAGTTATAATTATTATGTAACGTAAAGACCAATGAATAATCTATAAATCCAGACAATACCGTGGCTCATTGAAGAAACGATAAATCTATCGATCGAAGCACTGGGTGTGGCGTAAAATCGACCCGTCACCGACTCCTCATCGCCTGAATTCTATAGAATGGAGAATCCGAAAACACCCATGTACATGCCCTTGTGGAGCACATTTCGAAAACTCAACAAACATACCGTTCGGAAGAGATCCTCGTTCACTGACATTGAAGGGACTACAATCTCTTCTACTGTACTCATGGTTCCAGAGAAAATCCAGAGGCATTCTCAAACCAAGTAAATTTATGGGAGTACCTTTGGCATTCAAAACATCAATGTCCCTGACTGAACAAACCCTTTTGGCATCCTCCACCCTAGTCTACTCATAAAACCTGTAATATGTTGCACATATTGATATGGGGTCAAAGGAATTATCTTTATCTAAGCTCTCTACAGGTCCCCTTGAAACTGCTCAACAGAAAACTTAACAGAAACCAAGAAATTCCTACGAGAACCGTTAAGAAAATCCCTGTGACCCAATCGAAGCACACACATCCTTTTCGACGAATTTGACGAGAAACCCTCGGAAAAGATCACCAATACCCTAATTCTCCGCCTCAACTGCGGTGGCCGAACCCACTTGACACGGGACGGTAGCCTGAAAGCCACAATTGATAGCAGCTCGGTACCTTTTGCTGTGAACCATTAAACTCCCCTTGATTTTTCTTCATCGTACAGGAGGGCGATAAACCACTGTTCCCATAGCCTGTCCATAACATGTGTATTGAAACGGTTTCGCTTCAATGGTGTAATGGAGAACGAGGAAATTGAAGACTGAAACGAAGCGATTTCAATCGTCTTAAATTGCCCAATCGAATTAACAGACGACAAAGAAATAATATTAAATTTTAACTTGTTAGGGTTGATTTGAAACTGAAAAAAGATTCAAACACTTTTTCCTTGAACGTACGCAACGAATCATCAAACTATTCTTGCGATTTCTTGATCGATTTGTCAATTCATTGCCAACCAAGAAACGATACAGATTCAATTGATGGCCTCTTTTGTTTGTGATATGACGCACAGTAATGTTTACATATACAGTTTTCTGTATATAAATATGTACACGGCCGTGGAGCAGGAATGGCGAGACGAAAATTCACGAACCGTTTCAGTGTCATGGAGCAAGAACGGCCAGACGAAAATTCACGAACCGTTTCAGTTTAATGAACAGTTTTTGATCAACGATCAAATTTTGTTCAATCGTCTAACAACACAAATCT